>PNEQ01047285.1:23060-108392 GCA_003012365.1 Medauroidea extradentata
TTTTTGGCCGTGTTGAAGGGCTTAAAAATGTAGTTTGCAGCACACGTGATGTGTTGAAAGTTGTATTCCGTCCTGGCCTGAAATGTTATTTCTTTTCGTGCGAAACCCGCGTGAGCACACGTGGAACAGTTTGTTTATAAAACGTGTATTTCAAACACACTGCAACGCAGTTTGAGAGACATGTAGACGGGCGCCTTAAACACTAAAATGTTTCGCTCAGAAATATTTTGTAGTTTACATGTAACAGTAAGTCAAATTCTTAATTTTAGCATTCTCTGCTCATACGGACAGTAAAATCAATAAAATCACATAAAAATAACTATTTAGAACACAATAAAAGCACTTAATTACTTCAGAATATCGTTGTAACAACTTAAAAAAACATGGTTTTTAATTTAAAAATAGACGAATGTATTAAAATTTATTGCCTTAGAAACAACTGATAACACGCGTCTATTTATGTTATTATCAAGATATGCTAAAGCAGCTCAGTGACCTACTTATATGCAAATAGTGGATGATTTCATTCTTATGAAACGGATGGTTTCAGCTGTTTGTGTGAACAGGAAACAGTAAAAATGTGACAGTTTCACAAGTAAACTACTACACCTACATAATTATGTTAGTGGGCAGTGACATTTACTTTAATGTCTACTAATTAATGACATATGCCCAAAATTCTCGGCTTTCCAGAGAATTATCTTTACACTCGTAAAATGGCTCCTTCACTTTCAAGTGAATTTGTGTTACTGCGTAATGTAATTTTCTAGATAAAATGTAGTAATACTTTTGCTGATTCGCCAATGAAAAGAAATTTACTCAATGAACTAAATTAGCTACAATTGCAATGTACTTTCTCTCGTCAAAACCGTACTACGTAGTTAAACCAGTTGTAAACGAAGTTACAGCGTTATTTCACGTTATCACTCCCGTTTATGTTTAAAAATTAACTATCATTAAAAATGTAGAAACTCTGGCCTAACAGTAACAAATATAAAATGATAAAAGTAATCGACTAGGTGTTGAAGGGCCTTGTCCAATAGGCTTCATGTCTCGAGTTTTGAAATGTATTGCTTCTCCGTGGCTCGATTGTACTTACAACTAGTAGTTATTCCAATTGAAAACTACATTTTGAACTTTTTACTATCTGCAGAGCAGTATGCAACAAATAAGTAGAAGAGTATTGTGAACATGAAACAATACAGATGGTAATATGCCTTCTAATAAGATACAGAGTGATCCAAAAGTCTCGCACATGTAAGAGCATGATACGATACATTATATCGAAAGTTGTGTTAGTTGTCGCTTTGTCCGGTAGATGGTACCATTAACTTATAATGAACGAGCAGAGTGGTAATCGAGCACACGTATGTCAAACGACGTCCGTAGTGTGTCACTGATTGTTGCCAGGCAAACACGAGTTTTTCCCAAGAGCAGTGAGTGTTCATTGATGGACATTATTTCGCCAATCGGTCGTGTTCCGTGTTGTTGACGCGTTTCGTCGGCAACAAATATAACGGTCGTGGCAAATATTTCTTTCCCATTGCTATCCACGAATATTTCAATGAAATTAAAAAATAAATATATTAGTAAAAAACTAAATTGAATAATAATCCTTACAAATGAGATTTTCTTATTGCGAATTGGCATAGCTGTATATGTTTTATAAAGTTCCTCAAACAATAACACAACGCTATACATTGTAATTTCATTTAGTTATGCATATCATGGCTTTCGTCACACTGCCTAATACATTTCGTTGTTGTGTAAACAAGTATTACTGAATTATGTGAATGTTTCAAAGGCAATGCCAGTAAACTATGCTCGGTTGACGCACGTGGTGTCAGAGATAATAATAAGAAGACAGGGCGAAGATATGAAAACCTCTATGATTGTAATGACGCATAGGAACAGTATGTGTTGTCTGGAAACATACAATCATCATACAACATGTGCCAAATGTGTTGTCAAATAACTGGCATTAAAGTAGCTGTTGTGGAATTTTTCATAACTGTGCTTTGAGAGAAACTAAGTTGATTGGGTTCTATTATCTACTTGTTGAAGATATTTGCCATTATTTTCTTCGAATGACACGATTAAGAACTCTGCGATAAATATTTGTGTTAATTCAATGATGGTTTTACTCAACTTAGATTTTTTTTGTAACGACAATGTGTTTTCTAAGAAAAAAAATTCTCCGAACTTTGTAATTGTATGTGTAATTCTTTAGAGTTGATAATAATATTTTTTTTAAGGCCCAGCTTCTGTTTATCCCATTTGTATGCAACAAACGATCCGAGAATAGTTTAACAATAATACGTAAGGTCGTGTTCTAGTACGTTTCTGAATATTTCCAGTAGAGTTTGTGTTCGAAAAAAATAAGTTAATTTTCCAGAAAACTAAGTCTGTCTCAATAGAGGGTAGGGAAGGGCAAGATGATTCACATAACATCAAAACCAATATAACAATGTTAGTACTTAAGTGGTTTGTATAAAGTAAATATGTAAAATAAGGTACACATCTATGCAAGTATTGGTATTAATAACACTTCTGTAACTGCACCTGCAAAATACCTGCAAACAGTTTCTCTAAACGAATCATGTAATACCATCTTGCTCCCCCCATCCCCAGAGGGACAAGATGATACTTCACCCGGGGCAAGATGGTATTTACAAAAACATTTCTTATGTAGCACTTCTTATTAGCCTGCTTTAGAAGAAAATATTGCAATTTTTTTCTTCTGTGTTCTGTACAGCTTTAATGGAACTATTTCTTGCAAGTATAACACTGTATCCAATCTTCAGCAGGAGAATGTTCGTACACCACATAGCATTCTGGACAAGTTGTGCTGTTGGGATTTAAAGGCTGGCTTCTTTTTTTGATTTCTGAATTTGCTCTTCCGTTTTTCTTGTTCTTTTTTTTCTGGAGAACTTGTGTGTACTTCGCTCTTCAGACCGCGTCTCTTCTTTGTCTGTTCACGGATGCAATGGGGAAAAGGTCTCACCTGATCCAGGGAGACTGCTCCCGACACTTCTGTTGTAGTTCCTGGTGGTGATGTTGATGTAGAAGTGCCTATTGTTGTGGAAATATTCTGCACTTCTGTCGATGTAGGTCTTGGCAGTCTTGGGTAGAATGCTCCTTGTTGAGAAAATGATACATTTGTGAATTTAGAATAACCCATGTTAGACGAAGTTTCTGAATTATCTGCTGATGCTTCACTGACATAAGCATAAGGAGGAACTGCTAAGGTCTCTTCTTCTTCATCTCGATCTGTTACTCTGAAAGGAGTAAAATCTGCTTCTGTGAAGAGATTGTTATTAAAAGTAAAAGTTCCAGTTGATCTGAAGCCAAATTTTGCATTCTGCATTGTTCCAGCTTTACAGTGTGCAGTTCCAACAAGTTTTGGAATCAGTCTTTCAGTATTGATATTACTCGGATTTGTGAATATCCAAATTTCGCAGGCTGTGTTATAATGTCTTCATAGGTCCGAAGAAACTTATGTCTAGTGGTTGTAGCTTATGACTACGGTGAGGTGGAAGGCTGACCATTACAATTTAATTGTCTCTGCAAACGTTAACGGCAGCAATAGATTGTGAGACGAATGGTTGTCGACTATAAACAGAACTGGAAATTCTATAGGGGGCTTTACGAATTTGCAAAAATGCTGTAACTACTGTACAAACAGATCTTGTGTCATTCAGCCTTTGTCTAGGCAAACAACCTTTGTCATCTCAAGAAAATGTCTCTTGCGGGCAAAAATAAGAATAGGCGGAATCTTAAAAAACAGTTTAAAATTTAGCACGAAAATATTATAACGTTATAAATGTATAAATAGGAATATTTATAATTCAATTTATAATTTTTGTAAGTTTAGAATGCTCTGCAAAATATATCATATTATTTGCAAAAAGAACAGTGTTGTAAACGGATTATTTAACACATTTCCAATTCAAATATATTTGGGCGGGGTTGGTATATGTAACAAATTTTGATTAACTAACGTTAAAAAATGAACTATCTTTACCGGGAAAAAGAGTAGAAACCACGTTAATTATGTATAATAATCATCATACAGGTTTATGAATGTTATATTACAACTTTGTTATAATCAACAAACAGCTGTAATAGTGTTCAAGCTCTATGTAGCATGCCAACAGCTGTAATAGTGTTCAAGCTCTACGTAGCATGCCAACAGCTATATTAGTGTGTTCATACTCTCTGTACCATGGCATTTACGTACTTTCGAAACTAAAAATTGACAAACCTGTAAAATGTGAATATTTTATCAAATACTTTGCTATATATTTTCTACCAGTAAAATGTAGTGGCCTCTGCTCTGCAAATACCGTAGTACGAACAATGGTAAGGTATATTCGGACGTTACTTCATATCGTGACGCATAGCGACAATGCGGAATGTAACACGCACTTCAGTGTGCCCTTGAAAACCCATGCAGGTTGCTTCCTTAATCTTTTCAGAAATATTTTCCAGCAGAATTAAAAAAATATCGCAATATTTACAATCAATAACAACTAAACAAATAGCAGTTATGGAAAAGTGGACAAATTTGAAGGTCAAACGTGTTGACATTTATTAACAGTTAACTTTTACTATACGCCACTTTGTTAGTATAATATTACCCTGTGATTGGCACAACGGCTTAATTTAACCGCTTACAAAAGTTAATATTTGATGACATAGTGCAATTGTTTTGTTATCCTTGGTGAAGTGAACATTGCCGATGGTTTTCTCGTAGAAGATAATATCGAAAACACACACATGTCATTGCGTCGTCGAACGTCAATATTTCTAGTGAGATGAAATTCGTACACTGTGCTACTTGCTGTTACAAGTCAACGGAAAGTCGTAATTACAAAGAAGTGATAAAAACTGACAGTCTTTTGTAACTATCACTGTACAAAAGAAAGGTATTTTTAATTACATCCATTAAAATGAAAAGGTAAAGATGGCGGATAGATTATACGTACACAATGCAAATGTAAAGTGTTATTACAGAAATGATCTAACCCACTGTTAAGTTAATATTTGAAATTTATGGATGACCTCATAGGCGACAGTGATAACTAAACACCGGAAAAATTCGCTGGTTCAGTGACCTGTAGGCTAGTCTGCAAGAATATTTGTGAACTGAAGCAGAAAGCAGATGCTCATTAGCTGCTTGTTGTTAAAGTGATATAGCTGTGTATCAGTTACATTTCCATTATTGACTCAGAGACTTCCAGGAGGTGTCAAATAAGTCAAAGGCAAATTGCGAAAGTGATACAAACTTACAATTGTTGGAATTCTAGATTGTGCCCAAAAGAAAAAGCGAAATTTTCAGGTCTCTAGTGATAATTATTTTTATCATATGGCGTCGTTTTAATAGGTACGGCTAATTTACTGATATTTTTAATTAGTTGTAGAATAAAATAATTTAGTGAGCTGTTACCAGACTGCCCTTCACTCTGTTGGTTCTTTGATTCAGAAAATGTAAAATAAAAGTGACAATACTACTCTCTGAAACACACGTACAGATACCATTCTATGTGGAGCATAAGGAGGACTAATAACAAGGAAATATACTATTACAGTGTGTATTGACACTTTGGGCGTGCTACTCTTCATTAAGGAATATGTGTATAAAGAAGAGGACTGTAATAGCTAGCCTCTTCATGTGGGACAGCTCCCTCGCCACGTGGTTAGGTCCTGCCCACGTAACTCGTGCTATGTTCTGAAGAGTGCCGGGGGGGGGGGGGTCGGAGGTATGGTCACGTGCTAAGGTGTCTCTGACAACAACAGACAATCAAGGTGGTAACGACGCACCAATCCCAGCACGTGTCAGTGTAGTATATGAGCGAGGTGCTAGCAGTGTGAGGATGCAGTCATGCCTGGAGGCTGGAAGCTAGGTGGAGCGCTAGGGGTGGTGTTGCTAGTTACTTGGACACTCACAGGTAGTAGCACACAGCTACAGTCTACTACACGCACTAGGGACTGGTTGGCCAGACTGCATCATCCACATACGTCTATATACTCTACTAGACCCGCCTTCCTGCCTTCAACTGTCTTCACCAGGCATCTCGCCCTCGTGCCAAGGACACAAGGTAAATACTGCACTTCTCCAACAACATTGAGCCAGTTCAAGGTCACAGTTACTCTACATATGCTGTACCAGCCGCAAAATGTAACTATATGATTATAAATATGTCACACCAATGTAGTGTACATGAGACGTAATACAGTATGTATGGCGAAATGTTCCCAATGCATCAGTGGTTGCATTCATATACAGTTTGGGGAAACATTCGAGTATACACAGTGTTAGCAGACTTGTATAATACCAATGTTAGACATTTTCTTTGTATACAAGGTGAAGTATGGTAAATGGTAAGTGTCATATACTGTGTGTATAGTCGCTTACTAATAGGATATCGTGTAATCGTTTACTTCTGCCACTTGCCAATACAATTGCTACCGTGTTTATAAGTATTGGAATCATTACATCATGTTAATATTATTTCCCCCGACGTATAGATGTGTACTCCTGTACACGAATATAGTTCCACATCCGTCCTACATTTCTTCTACAAATGTAACCAGCGATGACATGAAGTCAAGTCGTATAAACGCCTTAATAGAAGTATCGCAGTTGACTGGAAATCAGCCGAGTTCAGAGCAAGTATGTATATGTATAGCCATAGTTTCAGTTGAAGAAGAAAGAATTTCTAGGCGTGGGTATAGTTAATATTGTTTTGTTTCCGGTGCGGCGCGATGTATACACCGACGATGCGACGTAATAGCGCAGAAAGTCACGTGATGAATAGGGCCACAATTTTGTCGCGAAAAGACTTTTGCCCCAGTTTGTTTCAGTGACATATGAGCACATCTTCGGCTCTGCTTTATGGTTATTTGCAGCGTGTCTTTGTTCAGACAAGTCTCTCATTTGACTGCACCAATCAATATAAGATTTTTGTGACATCGTACGTCTGTTATTTGCCAAGGCGAGTGAGAGTAAAATAAACCAATCACAGACGATGTAGCAGAGTTGCATGTGTGCACATGACGCATAGAAACCAAACGTTGCAAAAATATTTTCGCCACATAATCGTGGCTATAGTAATGGGTATAAAAGGTTTACGAAGTGGCTGAAAATCTGCTGCTTACAATTGCTGCTACGTGCGTGTGGGTATCTTCGTACCAACTATACGACTAGAGGAGCAAGTGAAGACCAGTTATATTTGGTCTCACCCCGCGCTCTATTCCTTACTGCAAATATCACGTACACTTGTGACTTTGTATTGCCTCTTAGGATCGATTCCTCTCATGTTTTCCTTGGAGCACTCCAGTTTCCTTTCGCCTTTGCAGTCCACTGGTGCTCCATTCTCATCTGATATTAACCTCACCAGAGAGAAAGACCCAACTTTTAGCGGCGACCAAACCTCTCTTCTCTCGATCTTACTCTTCTACGCAAACATCTTAAGAACCCACGTAACTTATCATTAGGGCTAGGAATATTTCGCGAGTTTAACGACCAACATACTAGAAACCATTATCCTGTGTATACCGGAGACTACCATTTGTACATTACCTGCTACTCATTCAGACAACAGACAATGAACTAATAGACGGGGCTTGAGTATGCATAGGACATGGGATTATAGCATGCAGGTCATTGAACTCGCGAATTTTCCCTAGCCCTACTTATCATACATAGTTTTTCGCGATTTCTTCCTGATTCAAAATCTAGGAAGTTGAATTTGAAAATCGTTGATTACGGACTCAGACAATTATTTTAACTTTCACGATGAACATTGTATTCGAAATATTAAATCACAAGTATGGAATAATGAAACTAATTAACATTTAAGATAATATTTATCTCTTCCCGTGTAATAAATACTAAATACCTCCGAGTTCCAGTTGATTCCAATAATACGAACCTAATCGTAAAATTTAAGGTTTATATTGCCGGTTACTCGTGACACCTGCATTAATAATTTAAGGATTATATTGCCGGTTACTTGTGGCACCTACAATCATAGTTTAAGGATTATATTGCCGGTTATTTGTGGCACCTTCATTCATAATTTAAGTATCATATTTCCAGTTATTCGTGGCACCTTCATTCTTAATTTAAGGATTATATCGCCGGATATTCGTGACACCTTCATTTATAATTTTAGGTTTATATTGCCGGTTATTCGTGGCACCTTCATTTATAATTTAAGGATTATATTTCCGGTTATCGTGACACCTTCATTTACAATTTAAGGTTAATATTGCCGGTTATTCATGACACCTTCATTTATTAAACAAAAACTAAAAATGTTAACAAAATAGGTGACGCAGTCTCTTAAAAGTGGTTCCTTCTTTATCACTGGAGCCAATAAAAGAGAAACCGGCGCTAGTATGGTGGCTTTGAACGCTCACCCAATTACAGTATTTGTGGAAGTATGCAGTTAAGTCAAAAGCATGTTTATACGTTTTTCATTTACAAAATATGGTTGGTATTTTCCGAGGCATAGCAGTCAGAAATCATTTTTTAATCTAAGTGTTAGTAGACGCTAGCTTTTATTTACCTTTATGGCACTAAAACAGGGAAGACGATAAGTCGAATATAACACGTACGTCAAACACCTCATCGCCTCCATGCGCGAAGTACTAAACTGGCGTGCAATGTTATTATAATTGAAAGTGTTGTTCAACGGGACTTTAGCTATTGTACTGTAATTGTTGTGTGAAGTATGCGGTAAGGTCCAATGCAGGTTTCTATGGTTTTGTTTTACGATTACGGTTGAAATTTTCTCAGCCACAGCAACGTTGAAAAAGTTAATATTGGCTCTTTTGAGGAGCTTGGTAATCATATTATTAATTAGCGGACATTTTAAAAACCATAGGGACTCAGTTTGTAGTGTGTCTTCTTTTCGTATATGAACATTTTAAAAACATATTTAACGTCTATAGAAAAAATAGTTTTTCCTACCACGCTACAGCGCAGCTCACGTACCAGGTCTACCAACTGTTAACCTACCTAGAGGAAAGACAATATAATGTTTCTTATAGACGTTTCTTATTTTTAGAAATAATAGCTAGGAAACGTTAGTTATTTTAATATATAACAAGTTTATAATATGAGAGTATAATTTAAACATACATGACAATCTACAATACCACTCATTATCCAGACGAGATGTTGTATTAACACACAATAATATGCCAAATTAACTCATCAAAATTTAAGATACTTTATATTTCGTAAAGTGTTTTGGAGATATTATGAGCGTAATTAATGGACCATTTTCTGTGTGAAACTATCAAAAAATATTTGTAACGCACAGCTCTAAGGAAATAAAACACATTTATATAGAATGAGTTATTTCAAGAAGTGCGCGAGTTTCAAACACTTTTTCCAAGACGTTCAGCATAGTTTATACCGGCTCTTATGTTCAGGTTCCTTACAAAATATACTTATCTAGGTATAAAGTGTTAATATACAGTAAACTTTTTGCACATTTTCACCAGTAAAATGCGACGTAAACCTAGCACAGGTCATATACTTCCACGTGAGGAGCATTGAGACATATTATGCGCATGTCAGTTTCGTCGTTATAGTTTCTTCTATGCTTGAAACACGTACAATAACTGCAACGCTCGTGAAGATACGGAACAAATGCTAATAAAATTAACTTGTAAATATTGTTTCCACCTGGTCTGTATGTTTACACCTACGCCAACATGAATATATCTGAGTGATGATTTATGTTTCATTGCTTCAGCCACGCGCTCATAAAGGCATGGGCTCGAGTTTCTTCTCATTTAACGACAATTTTTTTAACAACATGAGTGGGAGACGATATCGTAAAATCGTTTTGTAACTTTGTTACGGCTGATTTAAACTGCTTACTCTAATTTTGTCGAGTCAGAAGGCTGCAAAATAGTTGCCAATTAGTTAATGAACGAAATTTCTTTTTAATTAATAAATTAGCTCTACTCATCATGCAGTTTATCTGGAAAAATTACATTGCATAGTAAAAACCAATTTGCAAAAAAGTTACGAAGCGATTTTACGATATTGACTCTTGTATTCATTAAAAAAATAATTATCTCTAAAGCCGAGAAACTCGGGCCCAAGCCCTTAAGAGAAGTTCCCGCAGGGAAGACAGACCCTAGTAGAGTGACTTGCGCATAGAGGCGATCATCCAAGTGTTGGACTAGTAATAGTCGGCCTTACAGCTCGTGACAGATCACGGTCCTTGGACTCCAATATCATGCAAGTTACATATGTAACATTATGTTATTATTGCATGTATCAGAAACAAAAGGGCTGAACTACAAACTGCGGGGTGTAGGCCATTTATTTGTTTTGCCTTCAGGAGACCGAGAGACAATGTCCTAGAAATGTTATTTTCAGCCGTTTTTATTTATTTTACTCTGTGATGACATAAGATATGACTACAGTAAAAAGTGGCTTCTACAGATAATTGTTTGTTTCCTTTCCAGGAATGAAACTATGTTTCTAGAACAAGTATCTATGAACATATGTGTATAACTGAAAACACTTATGTTGCAGTAAACATATTGCTAGGCTCCTCTTAAAACTGGGTGATACATTTTTAGCTATAGGTTAACTAGTGGTTTCTCAAAAATTTTATCTGGCAGGATAAGGACGTATATTTGTTCGAAGTAATTTTACATCAAACAGATTGCCTGATAAACATTCATTTTCAGTCATAATTCTGACGATTTTTACTATGAAATACTCTGACTGTATCTTGAAAACTTACAAAAAATGGTATCCCAGTTACTTAACTGGTTTAAAATACGTACAAAATTCCATTGAAGAATAAGATTGGAGGTAAGTTTATTCTCAATATGTGTACTATGTTTTGTGACATAACCGTTCAAAACTAATATGTTGTTCGGAAATATGTTTTGATAGTCCTCGCAAATCTTACTTAAAATTCTAAAATATTTATAATTCCCTGAGTTAAAATAATATTTGATGAATTCGCTATTAAAGTTATAAATGAACGCAAGTTTCTAAGCCACGCCTGCACAGTTAAACAGGCAGGTAAGTGCTCGTCTTTATATGTGTTGTATTCCGAAAAAAAAAAAATTAATTAAAAATTAGGATCATTATTTGCATGCTCCCTCTCGGCGTCTACCGGATATAAACTCTCTCCTCCCGAGTTATGTCGCAGTACGAGAGTTTCATTGACCATATTACTTGATCATACTATGGTTATGAGAAGTGGTCTGGCTCGAACACATAACTGTAACTGTTCACAAACAGGACGTCAAGTGATAGTGAATTTCCATCTAAAAGTGGTGAAAATGTATCACGTCACATGGACGATAAGAAAGTGTGAAATCAGCTCAACCGGTTTCCGGTTCCGTTAAAGTAAGATAGCAGCCAACGCTGCAGCGAATGATGAAATGTTCTACATGCTGAAGTTCCGTGGCAAGACATATGTTTCTAAGCATGATGTCTAGAAAACAGAACTGGAGAAGCATAGTTTTAAATATGTGTTAATATATATATATATATATATATATATATATATATATATATATATATATATATATATATATACATCGAACATACGTTTAGTAGCGGTTCCTTAAAAAACCTTCTCCTAACAATCTGCAATAATATTCATTCGCCAGCTGTACTGGACTCTTAATACTAATATTTATTGAATATAGAACGTACTTGATGTTTCTTTATCAATTCCTGTATTTGTTTATTTTTAATTCATATCGTTTGTGATTTGTACTGCCTACATAGTGATGTAAATATCAGAGATGCTAGCATGTAAACTATGAGTATATGTACTTGGGTCTAGTGACAATATATGACCACGTGGTGCCTATATACCTTTCGTCCAGTCTTGTTGTAACCGTCGTTGACTTGAATGGTTACGTCTCTTCAAAGATAGCTCTACTGCGTGGCTGTGATGTTCTGTTCCAAGACAGGAAGTGCAGGCGATGTTGTGAGGATGAAACTTGCGCTCACAGTAACTTTACTCACTTGGGAATAACAGTAGACTCTTGTAGAAATTTGTGGCAATAATATCAGTGTATCTGCATACAGTAGATTTGATATATGAAGAAAGCTAACACTGACATGTGGAAGTGTGAAATCATCATCTCATAATAGCATTTGTCTGGTCAGGTGACTCAATATTCCTCTGTATTACTACATGTCTTCATCCTTGTCCTTACTTATTTAATAACTCACTCCTACTATATTTTCTTCGATTGTGGGTGAAAAATTTGACTGATACACGTTCTTAATGTAAACTACGACCGTTTACTAGGCAAAATTAATGTAGAACTAACTAAAGGAAGAAAATCATGAATTGTTCTTTGATAGCAGTTCGAAAAGTTACAGGATAAAATTGCGTAGTAAAGAAAAAAACTTTACCAGAGACTTTAAAACACCAACAGAACATAATTTATTAGTTTTTGGACATACGCCGTTGCTCATGTTTTGCTGATCAAACTTGTATTGAATGACGAAATACAAATAAGAACAAAAACAGATACAAAACACACACAAGGAAATAGAAAAATAATTCCAGAGGAATTCTGTCAGTTTTTTTATGTGTGAAAACAAAGGATGCAACGTTTTGGGAATTGCTATCTATTTCCGTCTTCAGGCTGAGGCACAGCTGGTCGGAACATCAAGAAGCGAGTGAAGCTCGCTGTAAAATGGAGGTTTATATAGCCTGGATGGTCACTAACCTGCTTGGCCAATGGTGGTAAAGCATGTGCGATTGGCTGGGCTCTCAGCCAATGAGAGGCAAGTACTCTCCTGATTGGCTGAGCACCTTGTAGTAATGTGGGCTGGTGTTCTGCCGAGACTGTTTAAAATAGACCTGTTTTTATATTTTAATTTGTTTTACTCTACATCTAACATCGTTTCTTTTTTATTAAAAGCAACCTCATATTTTTCAATCCAATGCTATTTTGGCTTACGATGCTTTGTAACTGGCTACGTAAGCTGATGCTTTTATTTTTCGCTTAGTTCTGTTTTTTTTTTTCGGACTTATTGGGTTAGCTGAGTCCCAGAGAATTTTGTGGCTATTTCCCCATGCATGTTTGGCAATTCTAGATTTCTTGAGTTCACCCTTTTGCGTGTTGTTCTTGTGTTCTTTGACGCGAGTGGATATGTTCTACCAGTTTAACCTATGTATAGAGAGCCACATTCACATGGTATTTGGTATATGCATTCGCGGGTCTGTTGTTTATCTACTATGGGTTTTACTTTAGTGAGAATTTTTTTTCAATATGGAGCTGGAACTGAATGCTGTTCGTAGGTCTTATTTATTGGCTAGCTTCTTATTTTTTCCGAGCGTCCATGGACATTCGGAATAATCAGAGTTCCAGAAGGTTGTCTGTGGTAACTTCGCACTTTGGTGAAATTTGTTCTCTTAACTGCTTCTCAATTATAAATCTGGGATACTTTTTGGCCATAAATTATTTTCTTAGATGACATTGTTCCTCAAGTAATGTTTTCCTGTCTGAGCATATCTTTTCTGCTCGGTTGAGTAGGGTGCGAACAATGCCCGATTTCGTACTTTTTGGATGGTTGGATTCAAAATGCAGGTATTGACCAGTATGTGTCGGTTTCCTGTAAACTTTAGTGATAAGTTTGTGGTTTTCTTTGGAGACTAGGGTGTCCATGAAAGAGATACTATTGTTAGATTCTTTTTCATGTGTAAACTGTATTGATGGTCTGAGTGAATTGAGGAAATCTGAAAATTCAGCCAGTTTTTTCCGTCCATGTTGCCAAACAAGGAATGTGTCGTGTACGTATGGCAGCCAAATTTTGGGCGGAGTTGTTGTGTTACTTAGTACCTCTTGTTCCACATTGTTCATGAATATGTTTGCTATCAATGGAGAAAGTGAGTTCCCCATAGCCATGCCATAGTTTGTTTATAAAAGTATTTCTTAAACTGAAAGTATGTTATGGTGACACAGAGTGTCGTGAGCTCCGTTATGGATGAGACGGGTATGGATGTTCTTTAACTAAGAGAAGCAGTTAAGTGAACAGATTTCACCAAAGTATTTAGTCACCACAGATAACCTTCTGGAACTCTGATTATTCCGTATGTCCATGGACACGCGGAAAAAAAGGAAGTCTAGCAAAAAAATACGACCTACAGACAGCATTCCCTTCCAGCTCCATATTGAAAAAAAATTCTCACTAAAGTAAAACCCATAGTAGATAAACAACAGACCCGCGAATGCATATACCAAATACCATGTGAATGTGGCTCTCTATACATAGGTTAAACTGGTAGAACATCGGGTTAGTGCCCATCTAGGCTATGCAGGACATTACACACACACAAAGAAAGAAAATATGTGATACGGACATATATCGTCATAAATAACACTTCGTTCATAAAATGTCCCAAATACCCAATGGATTGGTTCTTTACATAATGTACTTTACTTCCTAGGTTCACCGCCGCAGAGTCTTCGCGCCCGTATTGTAGAAGGCTGTGATACAATACGTCATACTCCAGGGATACATCAGCGCATCAGTGATTCCATGATGCATGTATCCTCGTTCACGGAAGTCATTTTGAACATTTCATTTAAGAACGTGTGTTACGTAATGTTGGTACTGTCTGTTTCTGTGTGTTCCCAGTCCATCATTTCATGTGAGTTGAAGAGACGCAATGCAGTCACGATTGCCTTCCGTCACGTCACCCACCTCGCGGTGATCCTAGGAAGTAACGTACATTCTAACAAAACGTCCATTGGGTAATTGGAACATTGTCTGTACGAAATGTTTTTACGATGACATGTAACGAGAGGTAATGGAAGGGGCTCTACCATGGACATTACGCGTTTCCGGACATATGTCCATACCACATATTTTCTTTCTTTGTGTGTGTGGAATGTATCCTGAAAGTTTGGCCGTACCTTTTTGTAACATCCTGTATAAGCCCCAGTTTTCCAGCGAGCTCCACTCGCATCATGGTGTTCCGACCAGTTGTGTCTCAGCCTGAAGACGGAGATAGATCGCGATTCCCGAAACGTTGCATTTTTTCGTTGTTTTTAACTTGTGGTGTGTTGTCTATTGTTTTTGGTTTGTTGTCCACTTTTCACTGTTTTTAATCTATTTCCAATTTTTTTTTTTTTAATTTGGGAACCTGGTTCTAAAATTGTGTGTCTGTCGTTTGTGTTTGGGTGTTGTGTCGATATCAGACTGAATTCTATTGGTATGATTCTTTGTTGTTTCGCATAAAAAAAAATCTGACAGAATTCCTCTGGAATTGTTTTTCTATTTTCTTATGTGTGTTTTGTATATAGGTCATTCGGAATAAAGTGAGCACTAAAGATTTAACCTTTGAAAAAAATCACTAGCAGTTTACTGCATATTAGTCAACACAAACAATAGTTACATTATTGTTTGTATGGATGGTAACGAAATCATTGCATGCAGTTCCGTGTATTTCCTTATTTGAATACAACAATAGGGAAAGAACATAAAATGTAATCAACATCTCTGTATAACATATGCTTTAAAATATTTATTTATGCTCTTATTGGCATACCCACTGACTGTGTAATTTTACTTGATTAGCGCTATCACAAAGTGAAGCAGCCGCCCGCTAAATTCAAAACAGCCGTTGACACATACCGACAACGCTCACGCGACAGACGTAGTTCATAAATTTCTCCGACAGGTGGCATCAGAGTTAAGTTTTCGCCGCTTCGGCTTAGCTCGCTTGAAGTGTGTTTGTCCGTTGTGTAATAAATATGGGTTTCTGATGAACACATTCATAAACAGTTACATCTAATACTTTGAATATCATTGACAATCTGTTATGTTATACGATCGCCAACCTGAGCATATGGTAATAGAAAATAACATTTATTTTTTTCTGTTCCACACATTAAGGAAAATTGCGTCGCCGTCATTCATGGCAGTACGCTGAACAGAACTTGAATTCTTGAATTGCGTGTGTCGTGTGTGTTTATAGTGGCGGTTTTGAATTACAAATTAATATACTACGCATGTATTTACGAGATAAGTAACGGCAACATGGTGTGTCGTAACCATTCAGAATCGATGAAGAGAAAACAGCGTTATAAAACGTTAACTCGCAGGTATTTATAACTAAGGTTACTATTGAATATAGCATATATACAGCGCCCATTCATTTAGTAAGTAGATATCGCAGATAATATTTATCCGAGCAGTGTAATGTAAATGTAAACCTTGTACAAGCCTAAGTAAATAAAAGCACGTGGCTATATTTATGTTTACATGCAGCGGAAAGATATAAACTGACGGAAAATAGAAAAAAAAAACAAGGCTTTTTTGAGTGTTCACTTTATTCCGATTCACCTACATAATTGTTGGTTCTTCTTTGTATGTTGTCATTCAACACAAATTTGATCAGCAAAATATGTGCAATGGCGTAGGTCCACAAACCAAAAATTCTAATTGTAAATTCTCATTGCAACAAACATTTTAAAATCTCACCAACATAACAGTTATCCTGCAACTTGAATGCCAAATGAAGATAATAGTTATTTACCGCAGCAGGTTATTGTGCAATTTCAGATGAGATCCATGAAGGTCTGTTGCAATAGGTGTTGATAAAAATGTATGAGTTTGTCGAAATGCAAAGTAGTGTATATCCACATATCAATATATATTCACAATGTATTTGCCTATTTTTTACTAGACGTGTGCATGCTCAGATTGAGAACAAGTGGTAAAGATTGAAATAAGAGTGAGGAAGTATGTGTTTGTTGCAGAGGAAGGACGGAAGTTAAAGCTACAGAAGATGGTGTTCAAGTGGCTGGTGGCTCTCAAGATGCTCGCTGTAGGGTTGATGATGCCACTCACTACAGGACTAGCTGTGCTACAGTCGTGGAAAGCTGTCACTGTCAGCCTTCTGGCATTCGGCCTCGCCCTTGCTGTCGGCCTCAAGTCCCTGCTCTCAGGTAACTGTCGTCTTACATGGTGTTTTGAACTTAGCTTTCCTCAATCACTCTGGACGAACGCTGGGATTGCTACTATTGTTCCTTAATAAATGTCATGGCTGATTCCTCGCTGTCATTTAGCTTACAAACACTGGTTCGGTATCAATTGACATTGTTAACTACCTTGTGAATAGTAATATTAAATAAAGCATTTTACTGTCTGAGACGTTAACTTCGTAAATAACCATGACGTCTACACACTCTACATAATGTTTACGCAACTTGGTTGTTATAATAGTTGGTTGAAAGGTAACAAGTTAACAGAAATGTGAATGAAGAAGCATGTCTTGTAAGTTGCATGCCTTAGCGTTAACAGCACACGAATATCCACACCTCACTATTACTGTGCACTACGCCGTCAGTGACATCAGCACTTGTTGACGGCTGGAATAAATTAAAAAGAGGCAGAAGGGCTTAACTACTTGCCAACTACGGGGTCGTTACTGACCGAACCAGCGGACCAGCATGTTAGGGACAGTAGGCTATCAGCCATGGCATGTATTACAGAATCATCCCAACATTCACCTGGTGATGGTGAAGTGTGACCAGTACGGTGGGACTAATGATCGAAGCAGGGACCTCCAGAACACGAGTGTAGACGACTGCTACAGCTCAGAGTGCATGTGTGTTACAGGAGTGGTGAGTAGCTCGGCCGCTAGTACCAACCACCAGCAGCACCATCATCTGCACACTGATGTCTGGCAGCGTCACGACGATCCCTGGTCCAGGAGGTATGAAGCTGTACCCCCCAACTACCGCTCCGCCTTCAAGAGATCATGACATAGACAACCGTCAATGTGTCTGTGTCCACCTGGCTGACCATACCCTAGAACATGCATGCATACAGAGGAACAACTGCTGCATCTGTCCCGCACAACCTCACAACACTCAACAACTTATAACTTACAAGTTATCTCTAATCACTTAGCCTTTAACGACTTGTTCCTTAGTTTTGCGTTTATTTCGAAAAAAAAATTGTATTGCTACCTAACACTCATATCAAAATTTTGCTTCACAGTTGTGGCATTTATTTGTCTAAAATGTTAGATGAATATTTTGTAGAAGTGTATTTAACGGTTTTTTTTTTTACATTCCGTCACCTAATGTACCACGTTTTTGTCGTAAAAATAAGCCAAAATTAAGTTTTTTTTACGCATGTTACATTATTTTCTAAAACGCATCCACAGTATTGTGCATCGAGTGACTGCACGTTGTATCAAAGTTTTCCAAAGTTTTCTTTTAAAAATATTTGATTTAACGGCACCAGTTTGAAAAAAACTATGGAACCAGCTCTTCAGGAAAATTCTCTCCAGTTTATACTTTTTTTTTTTTAGCGATATTAATTTTTTACGTCTAAATGAGAGCAGATATCCGAAATCTGTCATGCAATTTTTGTTTAAAATCATCTTCTCCATGTTGGCTGATTTTTTTTTTAATGCAGCAAATGCTATGGTTTTAGCTAATAATGTAACTATCGAAATTCTGGGTACTTAACTTTAGTCTCAACCTTATAATTTCTTGCTCTGAAAAAAATTTGCCGCCATGGCAAAAACAGTTTCAAACAAAACTGCCAGACAGATTTTAAAGATCTGCTCTCGTTTAGGCGTAAATTATTAATATCGATAAAACAAGTATAAACTAAACAGCTTGGCCTAAGTCAGCCACGGGATTATAACACGGTATTATCCTTTCAATAAAATAGCATCCACTAGTTTCAATATTTTTAATGTTTGCTAAAGTTTATGTGCTGATTAGTTAACACGTAAAGAATATAAAGGTAAATGGTTCAGAAAATATTGATGAGACATTTCCAATAATTTGGCCTATGATATTGCATAAATATAAATTGATAATACAAATTAATTTGAAGTCTTGCGAGCTAAATTAATTAAATAAGTCCTATACTGATACATTATAGCTCTCAGTTTATTCATAACCTACGCCTATCGTAGGAAAAGTATACAAAAACTGACTCGGCACAGTTATTATTACAATAATTAAATAAAGTAAACTTGGCATCAAATATTCCATACGTAAGTCAGTGACTGCAAGTTGGAATGTTTCATGATCCTGCTTGCCACCAAAAATACATTACTTATTATTTGTTCGGAACACGGCTCACTTTGTGGACATAACTAACTTTCTCGTCGTACAAATACTTTTTCTAATTCTTCAGTTTGGCACAGTGAAGCGTAACAATACGTTCCGTACATGGAATTCACGCATAATATACCTAGTTGCCCACAGAAACAAGAAAATATTACCAAAATATGGTTACATAGAGCCTATAATAACATTTCTGAAAATATTTCTTAATTTAAATATAGTTTGTGAATATATAAGAATATTTTGTATTATTCACTTCTTTTTTTTTTTTTTTTTCGTTGTTATATCCAAGAGTGACATTGAAAGTTTGTTAAGTATTTATTACTATCGATTTTCTTGTGCAATTCGTATTTACATGAGTTTCTATAGCGACTAAGTTTTAAAATCAGTGCCATATTGATGTTAATATATGTTATTGAGCGAAACCTGTAAGATAAAAAAATTTGTGTGCAACAAAATGTTATTAGAGGTAACGCGTAAAGCTTAAGTGCTGTTCAGTACAAAACAAAGTACCTTATTTATTGCTGATAAGCATACACACGTTGCAAGTTAGCCAGACATAGACACAAGTTGACAGACCCACTCAGATACTCTACACCACTGTTAGAAAATCTTGCAGCCAATCAGCTGATACACATATTCACGTCTAATACAACAGCACGTGTTGTGTGTTTGTATACTAGAATATTCTGTGGACAAGCTAGTATGCTGTCTGTATTCAGTAGTACGTTCTTGACATTCATAGACATTATTGATCATGTTTTTATCACTACCTCATTTATATTTAAAATATGCACATAGGGCTACACACGTGTATATGGGTATAGTCGACCCCAACTAACAGCTCGTTAATCGAGAGGAGAGGTACTGCGGATAACTGAAAATCACAGAGAAGACGCAATCATAATTTATACACTCATACACTCATATAACTTTTATAGATATTAAGTCATGTTTCGTATCACAGATCTTGTGCAGTATTTCACATAGTTTACAGGGTTTCGCTAACTTGCGTACAAGTATGTGAAAACTGCTTCCAAAAATTGCAAACATAAAATAAATTTAAAAAGTTATTGCTGATATTTAAAATCTTCGCGGATAATCGGGACGTAAAAGTGTGTATTATTGTTACATAACAGATTAGTATTTTAATTCGAGTGTAAAAAACGTAAAAAAGTAGTTTAGCTTCTATTACGCTAATAACTTCAATTATCATGTTTAGAATTAATTTATTTTCGTTTCGCGTTTCTTAGTGTTGCCCTTATTTTAAGTATTTATAATGTAATACTTAATCTGTAAATTAATCCAATATAAATCATAACTTCTATTTATCACTAGAGAGCTTGGAGCAAGGTTTAAGATTATGTAACTAGGAATTCCAACAAAAATGAAAATAAGTCTTTAAAACACTGCAACAGACAAAACTTTCAGTGCACTGATTATCATTTAAATTGTTACTGTGCAGTAAACGTAAATACTGCAGAATACCACTATACCATGCAGTAGCCGCAAAAATAAATACCAAAAACACTTAATTTTCTAGTTCAATAGAAGTCGGTAGATTTTTATATTGTAATTGAGTTTTTTCTTCTAACGATGTGTATGTATTTTGTTTACATTGTGACACTAGACAATTGTTTGAGAGTTAAGAATAAGAATTTCCACTCATAGCATTCAGGTAATTTTTACTATTTATTGTAATATCGAGGATTAAAATACTGAATATTTATATGCTTCTCTTACATTGACAAAATTTTCAATGAAAAATTTAAGCAATTACTTGTATTTTTAGTTGTCATTTTACTTGTAAATGCCTTGAAAATTCCATAAACTTTGAGATTGTAAAAAAATTAAAGCAGTCGAACGACGACACCGTACACACGCAACTAGTTACGACGCAATTACTGAAGTATTTATATACTTAACAGAATTCTGCAAAGTTAGTATTGAGTTAAATGACTATTTAACATACAAATATAATTGTATCTGAGAACTATATGCTTGTCACGAGCATAACAAGCAGCTAGCTAACTTATTACTACGTTTTATAGAAAAACATTGACTGCGTGACTAAACTTTCCCACGCATCCACTAAATGTAACATAAAGTATATAAACTGAACATTTATAGTTGTACGTGTAATTTAGCCTGTATTACATGCTGAATACTCTGCATATGTATTTCTGTGACTAGAAGAATGTAACTGACATTACAATAAATTGCTGACACGGCCGTAGAAGAACAGGTCTGGACACTCGCCTGGAAACTTGACCCCTTTGTTGTTTGGCTGTAGTTCGCCAAGTTACCGAGAATGTGTGCGTGTTTGGCGCTACTGTCAGGGCGGTCGGGCTCAAACTCCGCCCACTTCCCTCACACTTTTTATCAAAGCGTATATTTTATCAATTTATGAAATACCCCCTTCGCTCGCAACCCTAAATTACGACTTCAGCAATCTTTATTTACTTTATAATGTAAACACTGGAAAAAAAATGGGTGGAGTTTGAGCTGAACCGACCTGATAGCGCCAAACACTCACACATTCTCGGTAACTTGGTGAACTACAGCCAAACAACAAGGTGGTCAAGCAAAATACATTGTTAGATAGGCGAGTGTCCAGACCTGTTCTTCTACGACCGTGATTGCTGATGTCTCATATTGCTTTGTTTGTCTTTGTAACATGGTACTAGACCTACTCCTATCTAAACCTTTCCTCTGCTGCCTCTATGATAATAATCGCCGGAGCATGTCAGTTGTCTAATTGCTGCATTCATGAGCTGGTAAGTCCAAATGTTTATTATTTTCCTGTAGCTGATAACCCTATTTATGAATAACCGCCCGACATTTAACATTATATCTGTCACATAAGTACATTTTAGCACAGCCATTTAAACCTAACTTGCAATGGCATCTTTTTAAGTTAAATTTCGTGAAGAAACAGCCAAAACGAACAATCCTGTCCTACATGTATAAAACTTTAAAAAAAAAAAAAAAAAAAAAAATTAAAAATAAAAAAACTGCCTCCTAACGTAGCACAACGTATTGGACGTTGACCGCCTATATTGGAGACGAACTTCTTTTACCGTTATTTCTTTCTCGACTTCTTGTTTAATTACTTCACTTTCATTGGGTGTACGCAGAAGTAAGAAAATAGCAGTTCTGACAGGGTAAAAATAATACACAAAAATGAGATTGTATACGAACAATGTTGAAAGTAACCAAATGACCACCACAACTTGGAATTTTATGTGTTACCAAAACATCTGACCATAACAGCATGTAAAATATATGCAATTGTATATTTTTTGCATAGTTGGTACTTCCCATTCCCCTTTTCTGTTAGCTTACATGTATGCTACATGTGTACATGTAAGTGAATGATGAAATATATATATATATAATTATATATATATATATAGGGGTAGACTGAAAAACTAAATATTCGAGTCATGCATTCAGTAAGCACCAAACTACAATCAAAATTGATAAAGAAAACAAACTGAGTAAGACGAAATTAGAAATGAATTGTCCTCTGAAATTAAATCAGAAATCAATACATTTTATTTTTACTATAAAATTAAGCACCTCTGATTTTTAAGTAGATTTGTTCAATCAAATATGTATTAAAATTGCTCCGGCATCGTTAGTAAAGCCTGGTACGAGGCCTCTGGGTAACAAACTGTAGGTCTCTAAAATTCAAAACAAAATACATTTTAGACAGTTGCAAATAGAATTTATATTGAAACTATATTACATTGAGACAAATGAAACGTATTTCTGCCATACATCATCATGGTATATTCACTTTCAACAAATGTTTGCGCCATGTACAACACACAAAAACATTTTTATATATATATATATATTCCTCTTGCCATAAAAAAACATGTCTCTATCCATAGATTAAAATGCTTTCTTTTTGCCCCAGTTATTGTCCAAAGCACAATTAACATGTAACAGTTGACTGAATATAACTAAACAAGAATGAAATCTATTACTGAGATGTGGTTGTCAAATTATTAAAAGGGTAACACGTAAACAGAGTAATTTAAGTAACAAAACATATGCTATGATTAAGATACAATTTGAATTTAACAATATCAATCAATATATCAAACCACATAATAAATATAATGATCCCATTACAATATATATTTATTTATTTATATTTATATATGTATATACATACATAGACACACAAACAGGATGCCGAGAAACGGCCTCATAATAAACACACCATGCGAATCCTCAGATAAAGTGGAGACGAAAATGTTGGTGGCAAAATGTTGTAAAACATTTTCCGCGCAAAATGCGGCAACACAGTACGGAGAAAATCCCCTCTTTTGTGTTTCTAGTTCAGGTATTACTTTACGTAGGCTACATAAGGTCGAGTAAACGTACAATTATGCTTGGACTGCTCGGGATTTCATCCTTACTGGTCATAACAATAACAGTGGTAGTAAGATAAGTTACCTGTGAAGTGCAAGAGGTGACTCACTCCTTGCTATGTTGCCACATTGTTCATGTGAGATATTGTCTTAGAGCATGAATAACTAGAGATAGCTTGGTGCCTTTGTTGTGAAACCTACATCTAGCGATAGGCAAAATATACAAAAACGCTACAAAATAATTAATTTTGCGATATCCATTTGTAAAGACCTCGATAAATGAGATTTATAGACTATTGAATCTTTTACAATCAATACACAACAGATTCATTTTTATTCATTCTTTAAATTACTGGAAAACGAAAATGCCACGACAACGTAAACAGAACATGTAAACAAACTCTTATTTTACCCTAAAATGAACGAGAATCGATTGATGCTGGTAATATGCGACAGCGAATCATTCTGTATACGCTTCTTTAAATGTGAGTGATATTTAAATACAATATGCTCACCGCTATGTAGTAATAATTATGAATCTTGTTTCTAACGGTGCCCATCAACAGCTGGTTAGATCTAGGAATCACTTCACATCATGGAAATGAATAGGCAATAAGCTCTCTAGTTGTTATCTATGCTCTAAGGATATTGTTGTACATTTTGCCATTGACATATTAGTTTCGTATTTAGCCCAGGATTCTCGCGGTGTGCTTATCATAGAATGTTCCTGAACACCTGTGTGTATATATATATATATATATGTGTGTGTGTGTGTGTGTGTGTGTGTGGGTGTGGGTGTGTGTGTGTATTTACAGCACGAATATTCAATAAAACTAAATATCACAAGGATATGAAGACAAATTTTTATATTGAATGAGATACACTTGAATTTTAAACGTTTTCCTCTCCTAAATTACAAGTAAGATGTATTCCAAACACAGCAGATATATGTACATTTTAGTATAATTTAAGTTGCTTACGTGGAACACTGCCAGTTTCGAATTATACATGCAGCTTTAATATATTTAGATTTTCAAAATTTTTTAAACCCTTTACCAAGTGTTAACTTCTTGTTTTAACAGCTTGTATTTATTATCCTCTACGTAAGCTTGATATTAAAAAATCCATTTGCTAATCAACCAATGCTCTGTGTGCCAATTACCGGTGAAACTTTATGATACAAAAATATGGAATATAATGTGTTAGTTTTCTTTTCGACTGTGTTAATATAGTTAAACATCAGAAGGTGCCCTCTTTCTATCGGTTGTCTGCAAGTAATAAATAGTGTAATTCACGGCAGTACGGTTGTGTGAAATAACCAGCCAGTTTTATTTTCATCGACGTGACTTTCTTTATATTTGTTTAGCTCTTATGTAAACCAATCTGCTAAGCATAAATCCCTTGCATTTAACTTCTTTAGTTCTACCACCGCTTGAAAATAATTTAGTTTAGCACTTCGATGTCAGCTACATGTCATACAGTGCTGTATTGCTGGTTGCTTCACGGTGCATACTAGGCGTTGTGTTTATTCCGTATCCAACACGTTGATATAGAACATCAACTGGGACCATTACATTGATGAAATCGAACTAAATGAGATAAGTAAAGTAATGCGTTATTTTGTGGTCAATAGTTATGTATTAAAACGTAATTAGTTCATATTTTATATGTGATCATCGTACATGTACAAAAAAAAGTTAAGCTATGAAATGCAGTATTTTATTGCTGGTTTGCGTGTGGAAACACAAACAAAAGTTATGGTTATTCCTGTAATGTAAAATATATCTGAGAAAAAATAAAATGTGTGAATGCAGAACAAACATCAACAATATTTTTTAGCGAATATGTCACCGTGTAGTGATAACATTTATAACAATTTGAAGGGAATTTTTTTATTATTCTTGTGCGTAGAATATCGGCAAAAATCCCACTAATGTTCTGTTGTATTAAATAGATCTATACCAAACAAGAATGTATATTGATTTTACTTTCCATAGTTTTATAAAGACAAGAGTTTCAAAGATGACTTTTTCTATATTGTATGAAATATATTAAAAACTTTTATAGCTTACTTCTAAATATTTCAACATTATATTGACTGGCAATTACCAAATCGTCTAGTTTTCTAATGAAATTGTGTCAGTTCTACAGTGTTTGTGTTTGCAAGCTGCTGTGTACAGAATTGTCCTTTAGGCAACTCACATAGCAATCCCGATACTAAACATTTTCAAGCCCTGAAGATAGTTTATAGAATGAGCCCAGTAGTATTCGCGAAAATATTTTTTCCACTCTTAGTTTCAGTGTCTTACGTGCCATCTGCAGCTCAACATCATGGTTACTTGCAGAGTGTTTTTTGTGCAGTGTCGTTATTCATTTGACTGCGCCAATCAGTACACGGATAACTGCGTCACATCACGTCTGTGATTTACGGATTTAACCTCCCCACGCTGGGTGTTATGGCATCCAATCACTGACCACATAGCAAAGATGCAGGTGCGCATGTAAGGCATTGAAACAAAGTGAGGCAAAAATATTTTCGCGAAAACTACCGGGGCCTATTTATAGAGTTACACCAGTTTAAGAGTACAACAATGAAGTAATTAATACAATACACTCTCAACTGGTGACTGTGAATATTCCCATTTTTCTAGTGATTTTACACTGATTCAAATTGTTGGAACTGCTCCATCGGGAAATAGTGCAAAAGTGCAGATTGCATCTGTGAAATAAACTCACAAATCTAATCTGCTAGTATCACTAATTGGAAAAGTAACATTTTTTTTTACTTTTGATATAAATTATGCGTGATTTTACTTTAAATGAAATTCTGCTTTTTTTTAAAATTATGCCATAATGTCAAGAAAAGCTTACACCAAACTTATTAATCTATTGTACAGCAGGCTTCGAACTCACGACATTTAGCATATTAACCGACTACCGTAACCACTAACCCAACACGACCACTTAAGCGTAAAAGCTGACATTTAATAACTTTATATTATTGTTTACCCGCAATGTGTGTTACATTTATACATCGTTATGTTAGTGGTAAAATTGCTGTTTGCACGAAAGTGTGAATTTTTCAATGCAGCCTAGCTTCATAGTGTCTCAGCGGCCAACAGAACGAAGGTGAACCTTTCTAAATCCAAACAACCTGCAACAGCCACAAAGCCAGAATACTTATTATTATGCTTGTCTACTGTAAATATTCATGTACGGGTAGCTGTAACTTATCAAAACACATAAGTAACTTTAAACAACTAGCAAACAAAAATTAATAGCATGATTGCTATAGAAATGATGGTACGATATTTATTACCTGTAGACTAAGATCATGTGAAACTTTTGTTGTAACATTTTCGTTACAGATTCAAACTTTGGTTTTAAAATTCTACAGATAGGTTGGTAGAATTTGTACTGATTAATTAATTATATATCTACTAATTGAATCAGTTGCCCCAACCTGCAGTTATTTTTGCCAGTGAACATTGACAAAACAACAGATTCGCCAGTGAGAAACCTTGCAACATATTAAAACTGTGAAAATTCCAGTGATTATAATTTAGAATGTAAACGCGTGGGTTTAATGTCAGTCGACGTTGATGACACAATCACCTGAAACTAGTCCAGTGTAGCACTTATGATAGCGCGTGTACATACTTCATAACGGGTTTCTAGTTCAAACAAATATCTCGATTGTAAAAATATGCAAAAATTAGTATAGTATGACATACATAAGGACGTTTTTCAGAATTTCACGAAATGTTGTACACATTTACTGCACATTAAGCTGACGTGACTTATGTGCATTTCGTTCAATCTGTATTCATATATTTAGCTTAGTATGACATATCTGCCGAAATATTTTTCCGATTTTTAATTATCTTAGTACACGTGTACTTTTTAGTAAGTTTATTTGACATTTGTTTATTTAGATCATCCTATGTTCATATATTTAACAAACTGTGACTATTGTTATATTTCAAGCATAGTACGACATATATAAGGAAATAATTTTTTGGTATTCGTAAAACTTTCTACACATATATAAACAACTTGGTAATCTGACTTGGTGTTTCTGGATTTCGTTCATCATGTGGGTATATTTTGAGAATAGTAATATTTTTTTTTATTTTCAACGCTATATGCGATACCTGAGGATACAATTCACCACATTTATCACACCTCGGTGTACGTATACAACATACTTAGCTTACTTGACTTTAGTGTATTTGTTTATCGTGTTTTAATATTGTAACATATGCGTTTTCTCGCTATCACTGTTTCAGTTTTGTATGTGCTATGCACTATAATATCTTATAAAATGTTGTTATTCTTGTCTCCGATACCATGAGCAATTAACGTATATTGTAATGTAAATTAATGTTTTGTTTTAGTTCCATTAAAAATATTCGTGTTTAAATTTGTACACAAACTGATAATTATATTAATTGTTAAATTAAGGCAAGTAAACAGTTGGCTTAGAATAACTATATGTAAATATGATGTCACACGATCTAATAATGTTGGTTTAACTGCCAGTTTGGAAACGAGTTTTTCACAAGCTCCTATCAGCAATGAGACTCTGTTTAAGAATGCTTTGGAATACAAAAGAATAACATAACAGCGGAAAATAAATAGAAGAAGAGAAGAACATTCTATTGTTTGGTGGAGGGAGGAGCTACGACTATGGAAGTCATGACGTAGATCATCAAGTGATTCGCCGATAAAGATGGAGAGATGTCATCGCTGAGAGCGTCCGCAGTTGATTGTACGGTTGCTGTACAAGTCCAGGTGCGGGGTTCAGCTGGACGAGAGTAAAGGTGATTACCAACTTCAACTAAGCTGAGTTAGAGAGCCAGAAGTTTTGTTTCCTAAGAAATTGGCAAGCCTGATAAGGTACTGCAATACCATGCGTAGTGTGTAGAGAAAATAGTTCGGCTTTATAATCAAGTTAGACGCGAAGTTTAAACGATGTCGTGTTTGAACAAATGTTGTATAAATTCCTTTGACAATTAATAAGTGTGCATATTTTTTTACGCTTCACCAAGACCCTCATGATTAAGATTTTTTATGATTTGTTTTAAGTTAGCCGGAGATTATTGGAAAAGGATTTCGTTTAAATGTTTGTACGTATTAATTTACATTTTCATACAGTTCTGGTTACAACTACGACTTTTATTAAGCTCATGTTTCCAGGCTGGTAGATTTTTCTGTCTGGTAGATAGACAGATAGTTGCTGAATATATTTGCTATTGCTTCAATTGTTCGTATAATGACTATGTATAGTGCAATCTCACTATCTAATTTTCCATATTATTTTTTTAATTTTCAGTATTAAATTTTCGTTTAAAGACCTGAGCAATTCAAGTATTTTCTTCTTAGTAAATCAGTTGTTGTTATCACACTAAAGTACTTTCATTCTAATTATCGCTCGTTCTTACCTACTCTAATTATTACTTCTGTCCTTCCCACTGATATATGACTGAATTCGGTTTATTTATTTGTCTGTGGATAAGATATACTATAATAACATGGAACATTTCAGGAATATAAATACATATCACGAATAATTTTACACCATATTTGATTTAAATAGTATGTAATATTAAGTCTAACACGTTAGTAGATAGCAAAGAATATTTAAGTAGGTTATTAATTATTATTAGTAGATGTATATAAACTAATTTCGAATTAAAGGTTTATTTTCACCACGTTAAGGAACGTAGGTTTATTAGTTATGCTCATAACTTTTTGTTTCAACTTATACTGCCATTTAATGTGTAGAAGAAATACTATTTGTCGTGAACTTAATAAGTAAATGTAAAATAAATCAGATATTGAACGCTAGTTTCTATACACGTAAAAAGTTTTAAAGTGCGTTATATTCATTCAAGAACAGGTATAGCACCTGAACCTTTAATGACAAATAAATACCTTCAAAACTGTAGTTTATTCAATCGATATATTTTTATTGAACAGTTTCTACCACAATATGAAAAATCTATACTGTATTTCATAATTACCAATTTTTAAAGTTTATGAAAACAGTTTAAATAACATCAAAAATAAAGAAAATAATTCTAAACGGTTGAAGACTACAAATACTGTTACCTTACTCGACAACATAAGTGGGTAATGGCTTGCACATTTACTGAAAAAGTTTCGAAGTTATTACAAACGCACACATGGATAAAAAGAATGTCATCAAATATCGTTATTTATTCACGAGAGAAGACCAAACACTAAAAACACTTGCCTGGCTATGAAAATTCAAAATTAAATAGAGTGTTTTAACACGTGACAGACATTTGAATACAACAAATAGGAAAATAAAAGTGGTAGTAATAGGAGTTACATAGAACAGATTTTAGAATTCCCAGAATTCAAGTTTTTTTCATGTTGTAAAATTTTGAAAAAAAAAATATATATATATATATATATATATATATATATATATATATATATATATATATATACTAACTAGTTTATTCAGTGCTGTGGCCTTGTTTCATGATTTTAAATTAATTTATTTTGAAATATTCCAGTAAGGATTTGATGCATTTCCTTACTTGGGCACTACAAACATTATTTACGAACAATACAGTCGTAAATATGAACCAATTTAGTATAATATAAAATAAAAGTTAACTACTATTTCTCACTACTTAATGAAAACCAACTAACGCCTAGTAACAATCAAGAACAAATATAGGCGTACAGCCAGAATTGTAACGTATTGTGTTTCTGTAAAGTGGCACTGTCAGTAATTTCCTAATGACTTTGGTTATGGTACGAAAATTAATAATTTCTGTATTATAACATCCTCTATATAATGCGTTTCCTAGAAGCTAACCCAGGAACTTCATGTGCCAGCCACGTAGGGAGCCTAATCTTCCACGAGGATGATTATTGGAAGTTAATATAGGAGACGTGAATGGTCATTGTTCTAGGACGGCAGAGAGAGTTGTGAGTAAACATGACTACAGCAGTCGAACCAAACCACGCAGTTCCGTCGAGAATGGTGACTAAGCGAGCTCTACTCCGAGAATATAACGAAGGGCGAGGATATTGTGGGACAGCTAGTATACAATACACGAGAAAAGCGTCATTGCCGGCAGTTTGTTCGTGATCTCTGACCTCATTGTGTTGTACGTGGTCTAAGTAGCACAAGAAGTGTTTGTTTGTGAACGTGACTCGGTGTTGAGGACAGCCAGCTCTTGTGTCTTCCTAGTCGAGAGACGAGCCTCAGGCAATACGCGCCGTGACTTTGTGCGCCGTCAGGCACTTCACTAGTGTGTCGCGTCTACTTTGTGCCGCCTCTATGTATGTGTGTGTGTGGAGAGTAGCACACGGGGACTCTGCATGGAGAGACGTCAAGTTAGTTCTGTACGTGGGCGCGTACACTTAGAGGCGACGAGACATGTGGTCAGTGGACAACAATAGACCTTACTGCCCGCTGCTCTCAGGCGCATCATTATACTTGTATTCAGATCACACAAACACTCACAGCTGAGACTCTTTAAAATTAATACATTTAATTATAACAAATAATTGTGTCCATATCACTGCATTGATATTTCCCTAATTGCCTCTCAGAAAAGCGGGACCACGGTAGCTGAGGGGAGTCCGACCGCTTGGCTCAGTGGTTAGCGCTCCTGGCTGCTGAGGCAAGGGTCCCGGGTTCGATTCCCGGCCGGGGAGGTGGCATTTACAACCACCTCCTCGGGTTCAGGACTGGGTGTTTTGTGTTCGTCTGTGTGCCCAAAGACACCTTACCATTACAAACTGACAACTACTATACACAGCCACTGGGGAAATGCATTGATTAACTTAAAGGGGGGGAATGTTTGGTGCAGTAGCAAGGCGTCAGCCTTGCCATTGTACCAAACATTTTATAAAAAAAAAAAGGGGACAGACCTCTCGCCTCCCACCAAAGCGATCCGGGTTCGATTCCCGGTGGGGTGGGTCCCCAGATTTTAGCATGTGGGAATCGTGCCGGACGATGTCGGTAGTTGGCGGGCTTTCTCGAGGTTCTGCCGTTTCCCCTGCTCCTTCAGTCCGGCGCTGCTCCATACTCACTTCCTGTCACCACACCCCCCACCACCAGCGTCAAAGACCTAGATGTTGAACGCTGACCAAAATATCTCACTAACTCACTCTCAGAAAAGCCAACAAAATTGATACAATTGCGTAAATTTTTGCAGAATCAGTTATTTTTGTCATGTTCAAAATTATAAAGCTGACATTCAAATGCGTTTTGTAATTTCTCTGTAACACTTATATCTAATTACATTTACTTGTTCCAGAGGAAATAGGACGTACGCTGCTGTGAAAATTTATTTTAAACAATAAAAACTATGTTATGACGAGGATACCCTAGGTCTAGAATATCACAGTCCAAACTGCAGACTTACAACCACGCACCAGTAGACATCTGCTTGTCAAGGGGGATGACGTCAAGTGAGGTCCTGCAATGTACACGTGCCGGAATGAGGATGGTGAGAGATACGGGAGTACCTGTAGGAAACCCATAGGCCAGCAGGATCCCTACATGCAGAAGTTAAGGTCCTGACCTCACCGGGGATCGAGCCTGGATTGTCTTGGTGGGAGGCGAGTGTGCTGACAACTTGGCTACCACAGTCCATGTTCGAACAACAATGGCCTATACAGCACAGGGTACGCTGGTATTATTCCAGTGTTAATTAACTACGGTAAACGCCAAAGTTTATACATCCAAGAACACAACACGCGTGTACAGATGTCTTGTAATGTTAGTACAAGATTGGTCGCTGAATGTTCAGTTTCCTTAAGCTCCTCTGTGGTTCTGGATTCCTCAGATGTGCGTCATCTATCTACTACTCTGGTCCTTCCTTGCAAACACTCGCCTCACCCTACTGACAACGTAATATGACAGTTAAATATAATTGTAACTTTTTAAATTAAATATATTTTCCACGAGTGACGTTAATAATTTTATTAGTGCTTTATGTTGTCTATATGAACTATGAGTTAACTCATTTAAGTAACTAATTTAAAATTTACTTTGCGTCTGTTTAACAAATAATAAAATTATGACTTAAGCAAGCTGATCTGCAAGAAATATGTAGACGCCTAAAAACACCACGTAAAATAGCGAGAATGTTTCGTGCTAGTGTGAAGTATAAGACTTGACGTGGCATAGTTCTGATGTTTACACACAAACGTCCATAGTATGGTTATCAACGGCGCAGTCAAATGTGGACACCTGTATAGAAAGAATGTCGGAAAATAACATCTTACGTTGAAGCTTTCCAGTGAACTTTCTCATTATAAATATCTAGTTATATAATCGGAAGATGTTTTATGTTAACAAACATTACTTGTGAACGATCCTTGCAATGTAAGTTGATAACAAGCTGTTCCACATAAGCCATTGCGAGTAAGTGGGTCTGATAACTTGAAAATCAATAATAAATTTGAAGAACTGAGCTCAAGTAAATGAACAAGAAATACATGGACTATATTTCTCCGATTGCTTTTCATGTGTCGTTCTTTTGTTTGTTGTTGGATTCAGCAACTAAGACACATTATCTCGCAGTGGCTAGAGAGAGTGATAAGTCCTGCATGATAGGTTCCAATGCCTCATTTACTAGCCAAACATTTTTCGTTATTCGCTTATAATCATTCAACTTGGCCGATAAGAATCATGGTGCCAGTACAAGTTTCTGTCAGATGTTAAACAAGACACAACAAACATGCTAAGATTTTAGGAACTCACCGTGTGCTCATACGTCCTTATGTCAATTTTTAATCTTACGATTGTATAAAAAAGTACCAGTAAAATTATTTAAATTGTCATTTTGTTTCCACTGCATATTGCCATGAAGCGTTTATTAATTAAAATGCAAAAAATTTACTGAAATTAGTTTACGGTTTATTTCCAAAATGTCTAGCTAACGTCTAACCAGCTTTACCTGGGCACAAGTACAGCCCGGTTATCTACTGGCGACCTATCAGAGTTGTTCTATGTCTGCAGCCAATTACCGCCAAGGTACGTCAGCCAGTAGACAGAAGTTCCAAGTTTCAAGTGTAAAGAGAGTGTCTCCTACTGCTAGGGTCCATACTACGTTGATCATTGTGGCTCTAAAGGAGTAACTTGAGGCAAATGGTAGGTCACTGTATTGTAGGGTCTTATAATCTGAGACATGCAAACCTTGTGGTAGATGCATATTCCAGGTTTCACGAAACCTTGCAATAGCTGTATGTATAGTTGTATCACAGCAAATGTGTGGCTACATTCACTTTTTCATAATGTGTTAAGACTGTTGGTTGTGGCAATATTACTCTGCTGCCATGAGTTGTACGTTGTTTAGAGAAATAAAACTGGATTTACCACCGTTACTTTACGATGCAAAATATTATTTATAAACGGGAACAATATAAACAATAAACAACCCGACATATTGGTTAGCTTTACAGATGGCGGCGACATCCTTACATTAGCTAACTTGGCAGACATAATGGATCAAAATTAACTATATTACCTTCACGGTGTTTCATTGAAGGTGTTGAACATATTTCCTTTAAGTATACCAACAATATTAAAGCAACTTTTTTATAATTATCAAATTTAATTATAATCTAATTACATAATTTTATGTTATTTAATATGCGATATGAAATGCAATTAAATGTTCGCGCAAGTAGTTTTATAACGTTGTGTTTCAATGGCTTCCATCAACCGCTCCGGCACTTCTGCATGGTCAGCGTCTTGCAGTTATATTCACTAATTATGTGAAGTGTCGCAGTAACCCTGTTCTGATTGGGACAGTCAAATGAGAGACTCTTCGACACAAGTACACTGCAAATAAACATGAAGCAGAACTACAGATGAGTACGTAAGAAAATTTTTCATGATGGCGCAAAATTCAGACATCCCGACCTTTAGCCATAGTCACATCAAGGAGTGTTGCCATAAAAATTCACCTGTATGTCGGGTATTATTTACTGTATTTGACAGAAAGTCCTCTCCCAGGTATGTTTGAACGTACATGTTGTATGAGGTAGATAGTTGTAAATGTGTAACTTGCAGGTACATAAGGTAGTAATGTGCAAGATTTTACTGTCGGCTTCTTCAGTGGCGGAATTAACATCCTACTAAAGAGGTCAGTGACGCGCGGCGGCAAGCAGTCGATGGCCTCGATATGAGAAGTCTTGTAAGGTAGATGTGTGTAGAGAGTGTGTGCTACTGGCGAGAGAGTGAGAGAGGCGCGATTATGAGCCTAATAGCCGTGCTCCGACACGCTTCTCATTTACAAACATGTCTCTCTGAGTGCTAGTTCCCTTCCACTCTCTCTGGAATCTTCTGAACCACGGCTTGGAAGTTGCCGGTGTTAGAGACGTTCTCAGAGTGACTTGCACATAGAGGCGTTGATCCAAGTATTGGACCAGTAACAGTCGGCCTTACAGCTCGTGACATATCTAGAAGGTTGTAGACCAATAGCACGTAAGTTATACGTGTAACAATATGATGTTATTAGAGCTGGGGATTTTTTGTAAAAAGAATATTGCAACAGTTTGTTTCAGCGCCATATATGCACATCTGCAGCTCTGCTTCATGGTCGGTGATTGGCTGTCTCGCCGTCCTGGGTATATATCCGCAAATCACAGACGTGTAATGTTGCAGTAACCTTATTCTCACACTGGCGCAATCAAATGAGACACGTCTCTCACAAACACACTCTACCAATAACCACGAAGTGTGCGCTATGTATTGATGCAAAATATTGATATAATTCTTATCACCTAAAATCACTAGCTGTAGTTATTATCGCATGTGTAACAACTCAGAGGATTGAACTGCAGACACCGAGGTGTGTTTTTATACTTTGCATTCAGGAGAATGTGCGCCAATGTCATAGAAATGCTATATAGTCATGTTCACTAATTTTTTCTCTTTAATGGCCTTATGGTAGGACGCACGTAAAAAGTCACGTCTACATATTTCCTGTAAAGAAACTACGTTACCAGAGCAGTTATTTACTAATATAATGCATATGCGAGCAAACGTTGATATTACAGAGTATGTGTTGCTAAAGACTCGTCAAGCCTTGTCCACCTGAGTGAACGTACATGACCCACAAGTGATGAGGGTGTCATCTCACACATGACAGTTATGTCTCATCCTAACATAAGACACAAGTCACACAAGTGATGTGCTGTGTTGTTGCTGGTAACTCGCCTCTCTATCACATGCTCTGTAATAACACCGTTCCTTTATGACGTATTGCTTACAGATGTGGTGTGCATGACATTTCTTTATCTGCATCGAGACACGACAACACTCATTGCCTCAATTGCTGTATGTGGCAAAATTAACTTCAAAGGTCAGTGAAAAACCTTACGTGAGTATAAATTGGTTTCTTTATTTGACTTCTCTGCCAAAGTATATCACTCATGCACATGAAGAAGATTTCAAATAAATGTCTCTCTACTGACGCTCCACGAACAGCTCGGACATTCTTCAGTTCAGCGGGAATGGTCTCTAAGGTGTGCAGGCCTGCCATTTCATTGGACATGTATCAACAAAATTCAACAAAATATTGAAAATATGTATATATTTTACGCCGAAGGTTAAACAGTAAAATATTTTCTTTGCGACAAGAAATAAGATTTATTTATGACTGCCCAGTGTGTGGTTCAGGAATATTGCTGTTCTGAAAAATATAACTAGAATAATCTTACATATTTAAAAAGATTTTTCGTTGGGAACTATTTTCTTAGTAAGAAGAAAATGGCTCAACATATATATGTGCTTGAAAAATTGGTGCAAACTTTATACAGTTTCCTTTGCGTCTAAGCTACACTACGGTTATTCATAACCAGACAGAAACTGTAGCCTGGCAATATGCCTGCAGGATCTCGCTGATCGGAATCAAACATCTGACCATCCACAGCTCTGACAACTACCAAAACAACGACAACCATGCAACACTAATGCACTGCGCTATAATTAGATAACACATTGGTTCATTCAGGATTTAATTTTTATTCCGAAACTACAATACTTCACATATGACCCCTTCAGTGTCGTTGCAAGCGGAGGAAACTTATGGCCAGTGCTGTACGCGAATAGAATTCAGCGCACAGTACAGATAGTAACATCGTATTGATTAACGTAAGTCGTGAAAAGAAGGATTTATTGTTGGTTAGTAACTACACCACTAATAACCCTGTACTTGTATTGTTTGTAGGAAGCTATCTTTCTTCAAGTACAACGCGCCAAAAATATTGCACGTTTGTGAAACTTCACCTCGTACATTAATTTTATTAGTGATCTAATTTGTTTTAAAAAATCAAAATAGTGGCAAAAGTTCTTTCAAAAAAGGGTTTAGTTTCATACCTGTATTTACTTAATTATGTGTGTATTTGTCAACTTACCACTTAAAATATTTTCTTTGTATTTCATATTTTATGATATTTCGAGACGCAGGACATTACACCAAACATCTCCAATAATATATATATATATATATATGTAGTTTCCCTACTTTCAGAATTATAAGCAATAGAAAGAAACTGCGTCGCTTTTGAGACTCTAGCTTGTTGGTAGGTGGCGCTCTTAAGAGTGTGTGGTAGATAAATAAACGCTGAAAACATCAATTGATTTCTACGTTTTTTTGAAGCCAATATGTATAAAATACGCAAAGACAATCCTAAATAATGGTACTTGCCAACTTTATGAATAAATATTTATCCAGAATTAATCATTCGTTTCGCGTGATCTCTTGTGCCGCAGTTAAATGTACTATGCTCCGTCGTCAGAGATTGTGCCTCAGAAGTTCGTAACACTGAAAGCAATTTTTTTTAAAACTATTGTCTAGGATTGCTGTAGTTTAATTTTCGCAAATTGGCTTCAAGAAACCAACAGTTATAAATTAATGCTTTTAGCGTTGAATTATGTGCCACGCCCCCTTAAGGAACCACCCTAATATTTGGCTGGAGTGTGTTCGAAAAACTATAAAAATGTGCTACTCGGCCAGTAAATCTTACCAGGAATTTCACCAATGTGAGTCCATATTCATACAAATGTGCCAATTAGCTCAGCACTGATACAGCCCCACAAACTATGTCACACACATCAGCAAAATGGCTTCCCTGGCCAGCAACATGGCGGAAACACCTGCTGCCAATCAGTGTAAGGTGGTTGCCCTGCTAGCCGGCCAATAGGAAACCTGCAGTAACATACAGGAGCCAAACATACACGGGGCTGGTATCAACAATCTCGGACAGCCAGTTCGCCCGTATCAAAGAAGCCGTCACGTCATTTCACGTCTGTATTGCTATCTAGTCTGTGCCCATGCCACATAATCTAGTCTGAGGTCGTGTGAAGCGTGACGTACAAACTGTGAGTCTGCGACATATCGACCCATGTGTGTAGCACCTGACAGCGAACTGATTATCTTCAAACTCCAGGGACACTTCACACTCTGGAAAGTCACCAGCGTACCGTCCTAAAACTTGTAACGTCCTAGGCCTTCTACGGTTGGTAGAGCCACGAGTTTGTCACAAGAAGATGTTTGTACCTAATTGCTTTAATTACTTACATTCACGTTGGCAGCTCTGGTTCGTGGTTATTGGCAGCGTGGATTTGCTCCAAAGATGTTAGAAGGGTCCAGATGGAGCATGTTGCCAGGAGTGTAACCAAACAAACGCTTCACGTGGCTCGTATCAATATGGCCGACTAATTAAAAATTGAGGAAATATTAGTAGGGGCTGGAAATTTTTGCTGATTCAATGACCTGCATGTTAGAATGTAGTCCATGTGCGTACTCAAGCACCGATCATTTGTCCACTAGTTGCTACTGAGTAGAACAACTGACAATGAACGTATAGACGGGGCTTGAGTATGCATAGAACAACGGATTCTAGCATGCGGGTCATTGAATCCGCGAAATTTTCCGACCTCTAAATATTAGTTAGGAGGTGTGTAAATAGGGCTAAAATATAGAGTTTTCAACCTTAAACATCATTTAAAGAGCACAATACATTAATTTACCATTAAAAAATTACCAGTCTGATGTATACTTTAGAGGTTAAAGCAGTATGGCGGCTGGAAAATTTGGTGACTACCTTCCCCCCCCCCTCTTGGCTTCACCCCCTTGCCCACATTCAGAGATTATGCTACCCCCGTTATTTCTTCAGACAAGTTTCCCATTTGACTGTAGCAGTCATAATAATGTTATTGTCACACCAGAAGTGTGTGATTTACCAATACAAGTGAGACATAAAACATACAATCACTCTGCACAGCTGCAGATGTACATATAAGGCAAACTATTTTCACAATAAAATCGTTACTCTGATAGTTTGTCGTTGTTTATTACAAACATCCAGTAGTGGCCCAGTCAGCAGCGGACCAGCCAATAATGGAAGCAAGTATCGAACACTAGCAGGTTACATCAAGAGGCTGAACAACTAAATTTAGTCGATGCATAGAATACCAAACATCACCGTCATAACAGTGCAGTATGTAAGCGATCATACAACTGCATTGCCAGTCGTGTCGGGAAATACTTAGCAGCCAACATTTAAAAAACTGGATCATTAAGTATATTTAAGAAAAAATTCAAAGACGTCCTAGAAACCTAAATCCTATTTTTAAAAAAATCGAAAACGAATATAAAGTATACAAATAAACGACACGAGAGAATTACAGCATATAAAATATTTAACATTACTTGTGTATGGTATATATGCCAAAACCGAAGAAAAAAAATTTAAATTTCTTTTGTTTAACTTGTTTAGTTTTTTTTTCTGTTGTTGATTTTTTTTTTAGCTAGTAAGTTTTTATATATTTTATTGTTTATTCACATGGTTGTGTTTATCTAATATTAGATAGTCTACAACATGCAAGACAAACTGTTAGCCGGCCTTAGAGCTGTGTTCTGCTCGTGTTTAGATGAACAACACGTCTGACAGCAGTGTTCTCACAGAACCTCGACAGTGACCTCTTGGGGCGAGGTCATGACCCTCGAGGTTCATCTTCGTGACGTGGCGCGGTCTACAACACCCCCCCCCCTCCTGACTCCTATATCCACGCCGCACCAACAGTCATATCAACTTTCTCCGTCGCTCCACTGTCGCCACATCTGCTACATATATCCTTCCAACTTAGCGCACAACGACTATCATACGTCAAGCGTACTTAGAACATACTTGCATCGTTTCTTTCACCAAGATGTAGCGTCCTACCTGCTCGACGTGGCAGCACTGCAGCGGGCGTGGGCGTGGGAAAGGAAACATACATCCCCACTTCTTCCACGGATTAGATATAAATATAGACGTGACATGACGTGGCGGCTCATTTGATACGAGCGAACTCAGCCGCTTATTGGTTGTTGATACCAGCTCGGTGTATGTTTGGCTCCTGCACGTTACTGCAGGTTTCCTATTGGCCCGGCTGCCGGCTAGCAGGACAGCCATAGGGACCCCTATTTTTCGCGAAAAGAATTTTGCCCCACTTTGTTTCAGTGTCTTACGTACACATCTGCAATTTTTCTTCGTGGTTATTGGCTGAGTGTCTATGTGAATATCCGTATCTCATTTGACTGAACCAATTACTATAACTTCCTGCAGAACCACACGTCTGTGATTTGCGGGTAGAATCCCAAGGCTCGAGAGAGCTAAAATATCAAATCACTGACCACGAAGCAGAAGTGCAGATGTGCGGAAACAAAGTGAGGCAAAATTATTTTCGCAACACACAGGTATCACTAGGCAGTCACCTTACTTTTATTGACCATAAGTATTTCCGCCATGTTGCTGGCCAGGAAAGTCAGTTTGCTGCGACTATGTACAGGGAACGTTTTTGGGATCTTCGCTATTGTTTTCTTTTCAAATATTTTGAATCTTCCCACAACATGTTCAATTAAACATAGCAATGTGTAGTAAACTCAGTGCATGTATTTTACACACTTAATAGTTAAGATCTCACGTCACTATAAGCTACATTTTTCGATTATTGATTTTGACAAATACATAGTCATTAAAAGTATGCTCATTTCGTAGTGAACAGCATTGTCAATGTTTTTACTTGCACTAGATAAACTTATCCATTATGACACATTTAACAGACTTTTATTTTTGCACTTTTATTAACGATTTTTAAAAAGCAGTTTTTGTCATTATATTTACATTTAGGTTTGGTGACGTTATTAAGAAGTGTATAGTTTGGCCAAACCAATCAGAAGAAGCTTATTGGAATGCTGACAATCTGTGACTGACAGGTAGACCCTTCAATACTTACACAAAAATGAACCTTAGGTGTAATAATTTAAGTGACAAGAACACGCGACATTTTTGTGTGAAACTAGACGCCCTTATAAATTAGTCGTAATTTTTTAAATTACGAAAGCAGTGATGTATTTGTATATTTTCGAATAATTTCTTTCAAATAATTTTTGTGGTTTCACAAAAAAAACGTTATAAACTAATGTAAAAATATATTTTTAGCACCACAGAATGAATTGTGCAGTGCAGCCACATGCACCTAAAAAAAAGAGAATAATTTAATTGGATGTTCAGTTAGTGTTGTCGACATACGGCCTTTCCGCTCTAAGTTTGAAAATTATGGTCACAGGCTGTATGACATGATAGGTTCGTGTGAGAAATGTCGTGTGACATCAGCATGAGGAAGAGAGAGAGAGTGAGAGAGAGAGAGCTCTGTGTAATAAAAGTCATGACCTGGCTACGTACTACAACCGCACAAGAGTAGGTTCATCTTCCCACAGCCTCCATATATGTCCTCGCACTAACCTGTGTACACAGTCTGCAGATGTTATCAACTCAGCTGCTATTGATCCAAGCAAACACTACTAGTCCGTCCCATGTATGCAGTCCACTTTCTGACTGTTGAGTTGGCATTTAATTTTACAGCTGTTTCCATTAAATCTTAAATTGTGCACTACAACAAAATTAAAAGTATTCTCCTGTAGAGATCTGTACACATGGCAGTCTTCATAACTATAAAAAATTGGAATTGTTACGTAATACAGACTGTACACAGGTTGGTAGCCTGAAATAGAGCTGAGGCGGAACGGAAGTCAGGCACGATGTATGTGTGTAGGTATATGCCGGATTTTCTGAAACATAGGGCCTGGACTAAAGACATAATTTCTTTCAACAAATTGTAATTCAAGTGTTCTACAAACTCATACCAAGATGTATAGTTATGTATAATTTGTGTGCATATTGCAGGGCGTACAACACGTGGTACGTGTATTACAATAAGTATCGACCATGAATGTTCCATAGTACAAGGTACATGATATATATTCGTGTTCCTACGTCCATGCAACATATCACACATGGTCGCAACTCTATGCTCTCCAAACGTTGACAGCAACAACTTCCAACATACATAATTGATATCAGAACGTTATTCTCTATGTGTTTAGGGCTTTGTAATATTGTTCTGAATGTCTGCAGTTTAGACACAGAATTTCCGGACATTTTTTCTCACGTTACATTTTTTTTTTACCCAAATCCATTGAAGATATCAAGGAAATAAACTCAAGGTCAAACACTCGGGAATGGAAACCACGATCTCGGGGTGTTACCCAGCAATGACAACACTACAACATCGAGGCGGTCGCGAACATAGAAGTAGTGTCTCTTAGTTTTTATTTGGGGCGGGGCTTGTATATTTCCTCAAACAGCGCTTGGGAATGTATCAGCAGTGTTGTTTAACACACACAGTAAGACGAGCATTGTTATAGGCATTGTACCACACTTCTGATTAAAGACAGATAACATTCCAGTTTGGTTGTCAGCACTGTCTGGAGTCTTCCAATAACATTATGTTCTGTAGAAGTAACAATATATAACCTACAAGAAATATACTCTTTGCTCCTTGTACAGTTGTTGCAGGAACAGACCAGATATAAACAACAGCCAAACTATGGTGTGGTTTCCAATTTAACCAAAGCACGGCCCAAAGTATAACAATTTTTTCTTTCAATGCACAAACATCAATATTTGTGTATAATTCTGTGTGGAAGATTCACATTGCGTGAATTGTCCGACTCTCTAGGTGCCAACACTGCTTGTTTATGATGGATGTGGCCAAGCAGTTAGCTTCGTTAGCATGTTTCTGAGAACTTCAACAATAACCACTGAAGATGTTTATTGTTCCTGACAACATGAGTACAAAGAGAGTATTCAACAATACCATAGCTACACTTTTCATGACATTGCTAATGTGTCTAACATTAACTGTTTCTGACAGTGAAATGACTGATCTGCAATGTAAGACTAAACTAGACATAGTTTCACTGGGTCAATTGTAAAACTAAATTAATGTATACTATTACCCAGAAAATATATTTGTACGTAATTTGGAATAATGTTCACTGACGGTCGAACAGTGCGTGTGTAAAAATACGGTTCTGTCGATGCTTGTAAAAAGGTGGCATAGTATAGTTGGTTTAAGATAAACAGAACACCTTCCAGATTACTGCATGTACTTCAAACTAAACAATGGTTGTAGTGCGCTTTGACAAGTTTGTTAACTAAGTACTTCAATATGGTTCTGCTTGTAAATTAAACACAGCGACCCTCGATATTACTAACGAATGAAAGAGACATTTTACAAACGATTTATAAGAACTGATTTTGATTTTTTACCGAATGTACTAGTACGTTTGGTGCGCGTTATAAGAAAGTTGTACAGCAAATTGTCTGAATCACCCGTTTGCATGTACGCTACTTTCGTTAGCATAGAGATTACAGTTACAACGCGAATAAATCTACGAGTGTTTCTGAAAGCGAATTAAATAGTACTGTAAAACGGGGTATTTCGGATCACATTCGGTAATTAGAACCCTTAAAAAAATTTCCCCGCAATTAGCAGACTTGAACAAAAAAAAATTATTTGAAAAAGATTACAAACAATGAATGTATGCCCGCAAATACATTACATTTTACGTTCTGTAGACTCACATAGAAAATAAACCTGACTGAGGAAGTGTTCCAAGTTATCCAGTTTTACGGTTACAATTGTTTCTCTGTCCTTGTACTTGCTGTGAGGTTTTATTGTTAACCCAATATTTTAAACGCAGTTGTGAAGAATGTAGAGTTGATCAGATCCTATTGTTTTTAACTAAATTATTTTCTAGTACACTAGCAGGCATTTACAATAACTGTTATTTATCACTCAAATATTTATGATGACGTGATAGGTTAATGAATGTTAAATGTATTATTCTAAAACTGCATTTATCTCAAGGGTTGTACAAGCGTTTGTACTTAAAATCAGGAGACAATACTTATATGCATATACTGTAAAGTGATTTCACTGCATGGGTAACTTTGCATTACCAGATTAAATTCATTCGATATGTAAAATCCAAGATACTTTTCCCTTCGTAGTAATATTTATTATTAAAGCTGGTAATTGTGAAGTCTTAAAAAAATTGTGATTCAGCGAACTTTAACTAATTACTAAAATACGAGGTGCAAAGTAATGTCAAAGTTTACCAAAGTAACACCGCTTTACGGTAGCATAAAGAAACAAACTGGCTGAAAACATAACTGAGGCAGGTCTTGATAAATATTGACTTTATCATAGAGCAGGTAAATATAGGCATATGTCACGAGAAACAAACAGGGTCGCTAAGCGCAGTGAAAGGTAACTGAGCACAATGCACGTATCATCTCAGCATGCTTGAAGCAATCATAAGGCGATAGTGGCCAGAACTGATGCAAGCAACTTTTAAAAACTTTTTAAGAAAAATGAACCATTATTTATCTACAAGCTAAGTGACCCGTACAGCTAACGTGTAAATGAAACACTAAAATATGTGTCACTAGCAGCTACTTACGCCGTTTATCTGCAGACTATTCCAGTTGAGTAAGTGGTAACTTGAGTGGAATGGGAATACTAAACAGATCATGTATTCGATAACTTTGTTGATAGTTTCTAATGTCTAATTAACCCTCGATGTAGGTGTTTCCTTTTGGAACAACGTAGAAATTCAGGTTATAGTTCAACTATCAGCTAAAAAATTTGCACTGTCTCTAATTTTAGCAATCTTTGTGTTTTTACAAAAAGTTTTCTATTGGTATTGCCTAGGGTCTAGTGTCTAGAACCAAGTAGCATATCCAATTACAATACAGATTAGTCGAAAATATAAACACCAACTCTTATGAAGGTGAAATAAGAACTATGGTTTCAGATGAAACTAGTTGAAATATTTCTCTGTGAACATAGAACGTCAGTGCACGGCATTATATACTAATATGATGATGTTGAGTGAAGGTAGTTTAGTCGGCGCTTCTCAGCGTGTTACTGACAGCATGCGAGGATGTTACAAGACTAGAACATATCAACACTGGAGTGAAGTTACCTCGAGAAACATCACTGTAATGTCCGCCACATCTCCCAGTTACGAAAATCAGAGGGAAAAAAACCACGGCATTCCAACCCAGACCGCCATGGTGGGAGACGAGTAGGTAAACCACTATACCATAATAGATAAATATTGCAATGTGAAAGAAGTTTTATAAACACGAAATATTCACCAGTGTTCCACGTGAGCCTTACTAATTACTGAACATACCAGTTGGAACGCAGCTCTGGGGCTGTTTTTGCGTGCACAGACTTGTAGCCTAACTAACGGTTCCTCGGTAGTACAAGATATTTGAAAAGAAGAATATAACGGGATGGTAATAACTGCGTGGCTGCGTGGAGACAAGTTATTGTGACTGACTACTCGCTGACTGTGCGTGACTTCTCGTCACGAGAATCTAGCTTGTAAAGAAGCCGACAATACTTGCATATTACTGCAACCGAGGATATCTTAACCTCACTCTATTATAAACTTGCAAGTAATAACGAAAACGTTTCGTTTCGACGTTTTTGAGCGAAACTAACCTGTTCTTTTTAACTCTCTTTCTTATCTGGAAGTTTGTCTGTTAGATACATAATTTACAGTTAATTTTAAACTAACTTCCCGATGAGCAGGAGACTTGAAACTTAAATATAGTCCAGAACTGGATGACTCGCAATATAGAAGGAAGAAAGTTGTGAAATGGTTGGCAATAAAAAAAAATAATAAATAGCACACTTTCAAAACTTACGAAAAATTAAAAAATATATCTCCAAACCCCATACAAATTTATTAAACCGTACAAATTTCTAACTCCATGCAGAATGTCCTAAAAATTCATAATTATGAATTTTTTGTAGTTAATAAAAATACTTGTTAGATTAAAACAATAAGTGTGGGGCGAATGAAATAAATAGATAATAATGGGTGGTACCTAGTTTCAATTGACAAAACTCACACACAGTGCACATCAGTTACAGCACAATAAAATAGTTAGTGACTTAAGTGAACAATTCATGCAACAACTATCTATTGCATGGGCCCCACGTATTTAGTTTTAAATCCTACAAGTATACTCCAGTATAAGTTATTTTTTTAATTTTTTGTCCGTTTTAAAATCGAGGTACATTATTTTTTTTAAATAAAATAACTATTTACACTAAGTAGCAAAATATGTTATTATTTTATACATGTTCTGAATACCACTCAATTTGGACTGGACAAATTAACGCCCTGAATTTTTTGTCGTATATTTTCTTTGCATATGTCCTTACGTATCTAATAACTTAAACCAAAAAATTACTATATTTGTAAATTGCCCGAAAATAAATAAAGAAAACTAACATTTGCTTATGGGCAAGGATAATATGAGGCTCTTAAGAATTGCATTTCAGATACTATATAAAATAAAAACATTATGTGTTTTTCGTACAGCAACATATTTCCTATAATATTGCATATTTAACTTGTTTTAAAACAGTTATATTTTTAACATAGCCTACTTAATAAGAAGTAATTTATTTTGACATAGATTCGTAATTTATAATCTCCGTAGCCACTAGCTTGGTTACCTGAGCTTTAATGAAACTCCAGTATTACTTCTGGAAAAAATTGCATTCCCTAAAACGTTCAAAAAATAAAAACCTTTTTACGTTAAAAATAACGCAACAAAATTTAATGATTTTAAAGTATTTATTAAGTGCCGCTCAAAGTAGTTTTCAGCGTACATTTTAATTGTCTCTTAGATTTTTTTGCTAAGTTATAACAACATCAATACTTTTTACATCAGTATTTTAAAAAATATATGATGTAAATTTGTATACGCATAGACCTTTTTTTAGAGGAAATAACAATTGCAGAGCGTTCGGTATTTTCGTTAGGCATAGATTTGTGATGCCTAACACTAGTATTCAGATTCATGATCCGAATTATTTAAAATTTGTTTTATTTGTCACGTTAATCTGTATAAAATATACATACTCATATGTACACGGTTCACAACTAGAACACAGCTCTTAAACAGTACGTAGGGAAGTGTAAATCTCAATCTTCGGTAGTCTATACCTGATGAAATAATAATTAGAAGAAATGTTGAACAATGTTTATACGGGAGGTACGAATTCTTGAAGTGCTAGTTTAAAAATTGTAATTTTGACAAAATGGTGGAAATGACATGGAATGTAATTATTCTGTGGGCAATGTAAAGTGTATTAAATCTCTAATAAACTATCCTACCAACCCCACCCATTAGTGAGAATTATAGGGCTTACCAACCGCTTAATTATTTTGTCGCCAGGTATTGTGATCATTTCATATTATCTTTTAAGCAGTGTATCCCAATTAATAAAAAAATTTCCTCCTGTTGCAACTGTGTAGGATCCACCGCGACTTTTCCTGTGCCAAAATGATAAACCTAGTGTGTGTACTTCTGCCATGGAATTGGTCTTTTTTCCTTTAGAAGATTGCATTTCTATTGCATAGTTCTTTCAAATATCTCGAAGACTAACTAAGTTAACCTGAAAAAAGTAAGAGGCGGCCTAATAAATTAGGTAATAAATTTGATTTTACGCAATTTTTCAACAATATTATTATTTTCCGAAGAGGAAAATCCACGACTCATATCTCCCTCAAGCTAAAAAGCGTCCCCCATATGTTCTCCCTACTTCTTCACGAGGATTAATCTCTGGGAGTTTGGGTGTTAACAGTTCCTTACATCCTGCCAGTACTTAATATAACCTCTTTCATTACGCTCTCTTGGATAAACACATATATTTCCTGTAGATGGGAATAATCGTCAGCGTGTAGCTAAGAGATAGAACGTCTAAGACGGATCATTGGGATCATCGGAAAATATACATTACTCGGTAAAGTCATCAAATTATCTAGAAAGAATGTACTCGCGGTTCTTGACCTTGCCCAGGGAGATAGTATGGAGGTGCATGAAGTCTATCCAGCCAATCACAGTGAAGCAGAAGTGTCAATGATGCCCGTTGTACAGTCCGAGTTGATGTAAAGAGCGCCGCCAGGCTTGCGTGAGGCGTTGACTTTGTTTAGTCACAGAATGTTCGAGTAAAATCGTCTGACCAAGCACAGTGAAGACTTGCGAAACTTGGAGAGACCTAACAGCATTTTGCAATAAAGGGAAAGTTTCTGGAATACATACGCGCCTTACTTATCCTCCTGAAAACATCTGCATACAAGGAAATACGTGGCGACAATACGTCAATGACGAAAGAAAACAGTTGCATTAAAGCCAACAGTTAACAGAAGATGTATATACACAATGTGTAAAACAGAAGGTAAGTAGTAGGTAATACACTGATTTATGCATATATCGACGCACAATTCTAAACGTTTATGCCCACAGAAAATATGTAGGCTTACTTACTCTGGAAAAACTGCTGTGTGTGTTGCGAACAGAAATAAACTTATGTGGAAGTTTATTTTAGTCTAATTAAAACATTTTTTCAGCTTTTTGTCTGTAGTCGCATTTACCAGCTTGTCAGCTCATGCATTTGAAATCAGAAAAATTTTAAAACAAAACGTAGCAAAGATTTAAAAAAATTCTGTGTTAACAGAAATGTATTTTTAATACAGGATACTGTTTACAAAGAGTAAATTTGTCGGTACGTCAATTTAATTACATATGAACATTTTACTGAGCAAACTATTCAACTTGCTAAATATTTGCAGCTCGTCCTCTTTAATAATATTTTTTTACAAGAAAAATCCTTAGAAACCCAATTCCAAAGAAATTCCTTGTAAAACTACAGTAGTATTTTCTTTTAATACCTCGTATAGTAATATGTTCGTGAAATTACCAGATATACAGTACACTTGCATTTGTACATCTAATAAGGAAAAAAATAAATATTAAATACCTAGTTCTATTGTAATAATGACACTAAAATTTAAAAATAACTTTTCAATAAATACATTTTACATCAAATAATTTAAAAGAATGGCTTTGTAAAGTCAGTTTCGTTCAAATCCGCAACTGCGTACTTAAGTACGGCGCTTCTTACCTCTACACCAACTTACATGTTAACTGAACTATTTATATTTGTATACACTCAATGTACAGTTCAGCGATACATTTTTTTTTTTATTTTGGAGTATGCAGTTAATACGAAAACTCAATTTATTCCAGAAAAATGCTTTTCAGAAAATTACATTTCTGTATCACTGCGTGATTTCCTGCGAAACTATGATATCGGTAAATTACAAAATTTTCATAACTTTTGTTACAGCGGAAATCTTCGTAAGGAAAATGTTTGCACATTTACAAACGTTTTCGAAACTACAAATAAATGCTTCGGAATTTTAACAAAAAAATTGTGCACCGCAAGAACTGTCGGTATATACAAGGAATTCCTTTGCAGTATTACAAACTTTACCTCTGCAACGACTAGAATGAGTTTACATCGGAAATCGTTGTAGTTTTAAAAGGATTTGTATAAATACAAAGATGAACCTTGCAAAATCATTAATTTTTTAAAGTGTAATTATTTCGTAATTCAATGGAGATTATTTCCTATGACTCCAACAAACCTAACTTTACTAACCGTAAAATATTTTAAAAGGTGTTTTGATATGTATTATTGTTCGACTCCACAAAGTATGTAACAATAGTTAGTTTTTATACTCATTGGAAAATCGTATGAAATGTACGGAATCCACGCTACCCTGTTTGACGTTATTGGTCTCACGTGACCCGCAGTAAATGTACTGTGTACCTTTCTTCAGCGCCACGCCACAGAATATTAGTAATACAGAAGTGAAATAGTCGGTAAAACAGCGAACTCAGTCACATATGCTAACAAAAAAAAAAACTTCCCTGGCCAACAATATGGCGGAGAAGCCTACCATCAATCAGTGTAAGGTGGCTACCCTGCTAGCCGGCAGCCAGGCCAATAGGAAATCTGCAGTAACATACAGGAACCAAACATACACGGGGTAGAATCCACAGGCTTGGGCAACCAATAAGCGGTGAAGTTCACCCTCATCAAACGAGCCGCTACGTCATTTCACATCTGTATTATCATTCAGTCCATGGACATACGTCACTCTAAGACGAGAAGAGCTGCACCTTCCCCTGACTGGATGTTTGTTACCTTGTAGTTGCAACATTTATGTTCGTCATTGTCCGTCCTCTTCAAGCACTTGTTTCTGTCCCTTCAACGAACTGACATGCAAGAATGTCGAGATGATTTCCGTTAACATTTTCAGCAACACTATCTTTATCACCTATTCGTCCAGATTGCTGGACACCAATTATTGCCTTCGTGAACTTCTCAGCCAACGGCTATCAAAACTGTGTTTTTTTAACTTAAATGTCTATGTTTGTCATTTTTACATGAGTGTTTAAGAAGCATATACTAACATTTTCTCATGTTCACATAACTTCAACACACAAATACGTATCCAAACTTGGCTTGCTCTTGATCACAATATAATCCACGTCTTACAGTTGTCGTTCCTCAAACCTAAACAAAGTGAAGTTGTCTAACTAAGCAAGCTCTTACAATGTATCTTTATGTAAAACATCTAATGATTCTCAAATTTTCTTAAGTGTATTTGAACAATTCCCTGAAACTTGCCTTGCTGCCTTGAAAATTCCTGAATATTCTTTGTTTATACTTTTTCCCTTGTGTTTAGTCACAATTATTTTTGTGAGTTATTAATGTGCCTTAACAAATAAGTAATACACAAACAGTAACATGTGTGTTTATCGCCTGTCTTACCTATCATTATAATCAATGTCTGCATTTAAAAATTGTGAATGTACTGCTTAGCATGTTTACACGTACAAAACAACTCTCTGTGACAGCAGGCTCACTAGTGACACAAAAACTGGCCCATATAATCAGCAACACCAAGGGAAATAGCCATGGTATGTAGGTAAGAACTAAACCAACATAAGAACGAAGTGATCTGGGATAAACATAAAGAACCTAAATGAGGATATCCGGGAGAATAGTCGCACCTGAGACTTTCTGAAAACAAGTGCAGTGTTCTACCACTTCTCTGTCTCGTCCAATAACAAATCAAACATAACACTCTTAATATAAATTATAACGTATTCACTAACATTCCAGTGTTTTTCCGATATTTGTGTTGGAGAAGTTTAAGCTAACTGATTTAGTTGAAAACTACTGGCAAATCGATGAATATTCACTAATTCCGTTTTATAGTGGCAACATTGCAAAAGTGAATGAATAAACAAATAATCACTGATTTCTCTGTGTTTTTTTATCTGTTCCAATGAATTTTAAGTGCTCAATCCGGGACTGGGAAAACCACTGCAATATTTGTGAATATTCGCTCATTCATATTTAGAGTATAAGACTTATTATTAAAGTAGAGTCAATGGCAAATATGTATTTAACAGTAAACTAGTTTTTAAAATGCACGTCTGCATAATACAGGGAATAGTTCTTACACCATGCTACATGCGTGCAATTTGCCCTTGCTTCAATGTTCTCTCCTTCTAAGAATAGTAAGAATAGTTTATACTCGCCTACCTTCCTGACATATGCAGTTACAATTGTAAGGAAATATACTGACTTACATAGATGAACACCTTGTCAAGTACTGAGCCCTACTGAACTATAAAACCGTTTTATTTACAGGAAACAAACGCAAAACATTTACTGTTACCGTGTAACCAAAATTTCTCTTTAAAAAGTTATTTTCTAGTCCAATTTTAATTTTTTATAAGTTAAGCATGTTTTAATAAGTACAACTAACTTTGCCGTTAAGATTACTACTCAGTTATTTTAATGAAAATGTAATATTTAAAATTACCATTACTGCAAATTTTAAAACCAACTTTCTTTTTGGGAAAGATAGTTTGTAGTTATCCATATCGAAACGAAATTTATTCTTTGATGCAGCAAAAAATATACTGTGACAAAGAAAGTTTTCGATGAGTGTTAGGGCCTAAGTATGCTGGTAAGCGGAAATCACATAACTGGAAATTACCTGTACTTGCATGAGGAAACTAATTCATAGTATTCTAAGTCGTTCACTTTGGCAGTTATACTTTAAGCCGTTCACTTTGGCAGTTGTATTCTAAGTCGTTCACTTTGGTAGTTATATTCTAAGTCGTTCACTTTGGAAGTTATATTCAAAGTCGTTCACTTTGGCAGTTGTAGTCTAAGTCGTTCACTTTGATAGTTATATTCTAAGTTGTTGGCAGTTATATTCTAAGTCTTAATGTCAAGATCCAGTCAACTTCTACAAGGCCATGCTATCCTGTTTCTGCTATTTTTGCGATTATTATATTTTTTTTATCTTAAACGAGGAATATGTTGCAAATATATTTGGTAGTTCCTGTTAACATGTTTTTTTGTTATAGCTAATTTGTTCAAGGCAAGTTATTATACGGTTGCGACTATTGAGTCAATTACCTACCAGGCAGTTTGTTAGCTACATAATTAGATAAAACAAATTTATTTCCCGTGTTGAAATAATTAACCTACACGATTAAGGACTTTCGACCAGTAAAAATTCGAAATTTTATATTATGCCAAATACTGTTCAACTTTTACACGCCAGATTACATGCCAATTTCCCAAATAAATTAAAAATAGGTCCCATAGTTTTAGAATAATCACCTTTCAAAGTTACAAAATGGCAGTTGTGGTGTTGCCAAAATAATAACAAAAATTTACTTGTAGAAACAAGATAATTCACATTAATACCTATTGATGTGAGCTTCTTCAAGACACTTTTGTAAATACAAGGAGTTAAATTTTTGTACTTTTTAAAAGTGTATGAATATGAGTACATTTTTGCATAGCTTTGACACTTGGCTACTACTGAAATTTTCAAAACTAACTTTTTGTCAAAAATGTCACAAAATGCATTGATGCAATGACTTTCAGTTCCTGTAATTTTGAGTTCATTAGTTTTTTTTTTCTACACCGCAATGACCATTTTGTGACTTTGATGAATGATTATGCAAACACTATGGTGCCTAATTTTTTATTTGGGGAAATGATGTGTTATCTGATGTTGAAAAGTTGAACAGTGTTTGACACAAAAATAAAAAATGAAATTTTACGGGTCCAACGCCCTTAAACAATTTTAAATAAATTGCCAAATAGATTAGATTGTTTGTATATATATATATATATATATATATATATATATATATATATATATATATATATACATACATATACATATATATACATACATTTATACATATATGTATATATGTTCTCGTTTAGGCTTGAAAAATAATTATCGTGAAAATGGGGGTAGCGTGGTCTTAAGTAGTAAAAGGGAATGATGACATACTTAGGAAGCAGAAGATGAAGTGTAAAAACAATCACGACGCATATCTCTGTGTTGGTCGTCACTTTCCCTCAGTTATTTGGCAGCATAGTTTAATAACCGCCTGTGCGAGGAGCACGACTGTGCAAGGAAGGTATCGTGAGGTGCGGGAGAATGGTGAGGGTGAAGGTGAGGGGAGTGTACCTAGGAGGTAATGCACCTACTGACCGTGTTCCCGTGCAGATATAACCTCCAGCCAGTCTGCCGCCGCCGTCAGTGTCATGTTGGCGGCAGTGCTGGCAGCTCTCCTGGTGGTGGCGGGGGCGGAGGACGGGGGCGGCCCGGCGGCGGCACTGACGGGACTCTATGGAGACTGTCTAGCCAGGTTGTCACTACCATGTGCTCAGAGGAAGGTACTGGTGTTTCTGGACAGACTGGGGCGTGCAGACAATCTGGAGCTACTGGGAGGAGTGTTGAGTGTTGTACGCACCGCCCCCGACATATCGCCGCCCCTCACGGAGGCAGACCTTGAGGCTAGGCTTGCCGCCTCCCGTGGTGACGATGACCTGGACCCACTACTGGACCACGCTGTCGACCGCTACTTCGGCAGCCATGCTCTGAGACTACACCTGCCCCCGGGGCTGGAGGCGGCTGTGGGCGGCGGGGGCGGTGCCGCTTCTACTATCGACCTGAGTGTTGGCAGGGCTCTCGAGGAGGAAGGTAGATACACATCATCTCTCTCTCTCTCTCTCTATCTGTACTTAACCTTCACGTTGCCCGGTTTATACGTAAACTACACTGACCTAGACTCTCAACTGCCCGCTGCAACATATTGGTATATTTCCAATGTCAATATATAATCGTGTGCATTAAATTCATGCGGGAAAATTGTTTTTCGTGCTTCCATGGAAGTTCCCTCAAACATAGATTTTTTTCATGAGTAAAATAGAAATAGAACGTCTTATAGTCTGTTTGCTTGTCTATACTCTGAAATGTGGGGAAAGTTTTATGTACCGAGTTGGTCGAAAAAATCTTCAACGTCGCTTATGAAGTATTTTGTATTGCAGTGTAATATGAGATTTAGTGCGCACACTTGCTGTGCTGCAACAACCGTGTCAGTTCGAAACGCTAATTGGCTTTGTGTTTTCAGTAAACCGGGTATTATGTAAACATATATAACGCCAAAGTGAGGCTTATGAATATAAACAAAGCATAATTTATATAGGAACAAAACTGTATAAGATCCATAGTTAACAAGCTAGTCATACCGGCAATGTTCAGGAGAGAAAATGTATATATTTGGCTTACATCAGAGATACACTGTCCGTGTAGCTAACACAACAAGCACTTGGAACAGACGCTCTCTCTGTCTTCCTGTCTTCTACTCAAGTATGTAAATAAGCTGTCAATGAAAGTAGTCTCTTTGATGGACTATAGTACTGACGTTGGAGCCCTGTCATACTGTCTAATTTTTTTTCCGAGATATGTTTGATAATAACGTCGGAAGGCGAATGTTTGATTAAATGTTTTCATAAAACGTATTCATCAAATATAGTTGGGCAGTTACTATCAAAATATGTTTGAAAACATATAACACTTACAATTTTTGTTGCATCCCAGATTACCTAAGCTATATTTTTGGGTATGTTTAATAATACATGCGAAATTATGGTACAAAATTAGTTTTAAGTATATTCATCATATAAACTATACAACATAAATTAATTATCAGAAAAACATCAAGAAATAAGAGTAAGTGTAATTTTCTTGCACTACTTAAAATGATTATGCTGGTTGAAATAAAGGAAATTTTGGTTGTTAGCAACTAATTTTATCTTCAAAAATATTAATTGATGTAGGCCTATAACTTTCTCCGCCATCTTTCATTTGTAAAAATTATTAATTTTGATTACAAACAATATTACGTAATTGAATACACATACTTCACGCATTGCAAATATTAGTATTATATTTATAAAATTATAAGCAGTATTAACAATTCGCCGACCAATTTAAATTACATAGAATTCCTTTGTCACTACCTTAAAAGTACAGTAATATTTTCATTCCAACTCAACATTGTGCAGGAATGGAGCTTATAATATTTTCGTCAGAAATTCTCAACCACTCCAATTTGCAAATATTGTATAAAAACTTAAGCCATCAAACTTCCAGCAAGAAATATGGGCGTGGTTGTGGCTTTTTCGTGAAGTCACTACCAACCAAATATATTTGACCAACTTTATTTGAAAGGATTGGAAGAAAAATTTCTGTAGTTTGACAGGATCTTTATTCAATTTTCTTCTATTGGGGTGTTTATTATTGAGTCTTGGCTAAAGGTTAGCTCAGGGAATGCATGTACTTCAGTTTAGAAACTATCTCAAACTTTCCGTAGACTTCGGTGTTAACAGAAATAAATTTTACTGGATATTACTTGTAACGTTCGCTGAGAAATAATTATTGGCCCTTAAGTCTTGTTCGTACAGAAACGGCAATAGTTTGCTTATTTTAGTCATCTAACATGCTTTTCACTCGGACTTCAATACTAACCCACCTCCGGTAGTAGTGGTCATGTAACAGTGTTGTTAGTTTAAGGTTCTTCGTTTAAAACACTGATCATTTTTATTTCTGTGTGTGATAATGTTTGCTACGTGGACAATAATTATTGTGACTATATAATCCTCGCGTGGAACACTTTTAGCTTCCACAGTATTTTGCAAAACACGTCACGGTCACAGCAACAATAATGAAAACCAAATATATTACTGATCAACTAATTTACATCGGATTATATGTGATAGGCTAATGTACAGTAAATAATTATTTCCGAATTTATAGAAAATTATTGACTTTAGTATACAATTTCGCAACTTTTATATATATATATATATATATATATATATATATATATATATATATATATATATATATATATATATTTCGTAACGTAACCCGCGCCACCTTATTTCAGTGAAAATTATTTTATTTTAACAATGCATTTGCTTTTTTACTAGTAGGACTGCAGACTTGAAAGCAAAGTGTTATTTTGACGTGTTTTATATGAAAACTATTGTAGTAAATAAAAGTTCATGCGAGACAAATGTAGTTACGCGTAATATTTACAATGAAAACACTGTCACGTAAGTGTCTATTAAAGGTAATGTAACTTTTAGAGAAAAGTACACTTAACTATGCGTACATAAACTTTGCAAAGACGAGCACGTTGTTCATTTGTACAACAGATTGTAAATTCAACAAAACAACTACAATATTTATTGATTCCTCACAACAATCAGTCCTGAACCAAATATAGTGCATGGTACAGAATTTTGGTTGTTGCCACGGTGGTAACCCGGTAACAGACTTTTAATTTGCTCTCTTCCGTTGTTCAACTGTAGCATTGTTTCAATAAACGAAAAAGTGAACGTTAAACAACTGACTGCCGAGGAAGAAGCTTGAAAGGTTGTTTGCGTTTACAAAATGTAACCGCTCACATTTAAGTATGGTTTGTCCATCACGTGATCCGCTTTGTTTGAGCCCCAGGCCATTCTTCACACACTCTTGATAACAGGATACAGGATGTTTATGAAAGTATGTCACAAACTTTACGAGGTGATTACTGATTTTAAAAATTAGGTAAAGTTATATGGTGCAAGTTTTTGGTTGGCTCAAACTTTATGGAAGAAACTCGCGATTGAACATTGACATTGAAAACCAAAACAAAAGAGGAATAACTAACGACTTTTTTTATACTATTTAGTTATTTCAATGTTTGCAATCTGAGAAAAAATGGTTTCGAACTCTTTCACCATCACTAGTCATTGGGGCTGCTCGAACCTGCTGTGTATCGCGTGTTGTCAACCTATGAGGTTCCACATTTTCTACATCCACTTTCTCAAAAACAGTTCATTTGAGCATGTTGCGACAGGATGATATCTTTTGTTCAGTGAAGCCTCTTGCTACAAACGGTGCCATTTAATAGACAAAATTGCTCTAGTGAAAAATGTTATAGGTCTACAAAAAATAATTTTCTAAACCCATTATCTACTGAAGGTGAAAGGTACTGGAAACCACTATCTCGCAGATTGCAAACTGTCTTACTATTAAAGGCACTCGGACATTCTGTATTTATTTCTCAATGCTTTTAGTTATTTTAACTAATGTTAGTTTTCAATGTCAAAAATCTGTCGCAAATTTCTCCCGTAAGATATGTGCTAGTCAAAAACTTGCATTACATGTGTAATTACTTACTAGAAATGCACAAATCTCAACAGATTCCCATGATTGTTTCATCGCATTATATTAATTAATGTAGATATCAATGTTTTATTCCTTTATAGACGTTTTAAAAACACATATATCTCAGAAGTCGAATCTTAATAGGAATACGAATTCATTTTGTTGTTACTCCAATACTGCAACCACCCAGCAGAAAATAAAACATAATAAAGGTTGTTTCTTCCCTGCAATTATTACTAAAAAAATAATAATACTTCTGTAAAGGAGGGACCATTTGTTAAATCTTGAGAAGTAAATGCAGTGACATATGAGGGAACCCAGCGGAACAATGCTACAATAGTCCGCCTGCTACAATTAAAGGATCAACATCAGTCGCATTATTGCATTATTTTATTTTTCGACATTTTTAAATTCTGAAAAGGAAAATGGGAAATGTGTCGTTATTCATTGAGAAAAATTTAATGTTCCGACAAACAAATAAATAAGGTTGATATTATTTTTGTTGTAACAAATAAATTACTGTTCAATTAACAATCGTAACGTTGAAGTTACCAAGTAACATTGAAAGTACAGCTGATTTCTAACTAATTTCCACTTATTTTCAGTGAATTTCACCCGCGTGTTAACTGGTTTCCAGTGAATTCTACAGGTGACCAATCATAACCAGATAGTTATCTGGAAAATCAGAGATTAACATTTCAGCGATTGTAACCACTGATTCTGGTTCAGAGCGATTACAGTAAATTACCTGTTACATTACATGACAAAGAACACAGTCGTAGTTCTTTCGATGAATCCCGCTGCAATTTTCTTCACTTCACGAATCCTTACAGTCAGTCTTCCAAGCATCTTCTAAAAGCGGTGATCTCGCCAGTTTGAACATAACATTGTGAACAAAGAAGGGTGTTTTTATTTAAAGTTTAGCATAGTGATAAAATCTCCATAATTATTTCTTACATGACTGTCACAGTTCATGTTCTGCTAAATTTTAAAAGGGTTCCAAACGCTGATTGTTTGTGAAAGGGGCTGATGATAGCTGACATCGAAGTACAATGTGTACTTACCATTATGTTAAGTAGTTAATCGAATTTGGAACGAATTGTTAGTTTCTTTTATTTTTAATGTCATTTTTGTTAAAATTATATGTTTGTCAGGAGTGTGGATTCTGTGGGAAGAGTTATTTCATAGAACAGTTAACTAATCATGTAAATTATTGCACACAGCACATTTATTTACTTTACTTCAGTTTATCTACTACTTCAAACAACATAATTTTTCTAACATGGAGTATAACATATAAACGAAACAAAACACTCAACTTAAAACCTAGAGAATACTACTTGTAATGTGTAACACAAAACCATTGGTCCAACACTTCCCCTTGTGTTGTGCATTACAAGCACCAAGATTATCACATAGATTTAGGCATTACTTTTTACATATTTTTGAGTCCCAATCTACACACAGTGTCCTGCAATTTTCTTCCTGAGAGGAATTTGGTTAGGACTTCTGCTAGGTTCATCTAGACTCAACATACTTGAACATCACTTCTTTATTCTCCACTCATTCACGAAGAAAATTGTATCGAACGTCTATATGCTTACTGCGGTCTGACGTTATCTTATTTTCCGCCAGACTAATTTCACCTTGGTTGTCCACATGGTCACTGCATGAATCGCTTTTTTCCCACTTCTCTTAGAAAATTCCTGTTCCACAAAGATTCCTTCAATGCTTCTGACATGGCTATGTATTCTGCTTCAAGAGTTGAACATGTCACGGTTCTCTGCTTCTTACTCTGCCATATGATGGGATCACCAGCTAAGGAAACAAATCCACTTATCGACTTCCGGTCTTTACTGTTGTTTGCCCAATCTGCATTTGCATACACTATCACTTTATTCCCTTTCTTTTCATATACCAACTTCATATTTGACGTCCCCTTCAAATATATGAGAATATGTTTCTAATTCTCCCAGTCCGTCTTCATTGGTTCACTGCACTATTGACTTTGTTTACAGACCGATAATGACAAGTCAGGACGTGTTCCATTTGCGAGTACAGTATAGTGTCTCACAAACAGGTGTTTTTTCATCCCGTATATGGTTGTTTTTCTCCAGGTCTAAGGTCTTGCACCTTCCATCCGGAAATCAGCTATAACTTTTTGAGCGTAATTGTCCTCGTAATCATGATTTTGTCTGAATTCGGCTTCTCGATCCTTCGTGCCAGTAGCTTGGACACTTCTCTCAGCTCCTTAATGTTTAGAAACGTCATTAACTGGTCATTGATCAGGTTCATTTTTGTTACATTTACAACCGCTATTATGTCATCCACATGTATCCCTACGGTTAAGTCCTTACTGCAATACACACATGGGTCACTAACACGTTGTACGAAACCAGAGCTTTTCATCAGCTTATTAATGTACATGTTCCAATCTCTACCTGCTTGACATAAACCATACATCCTTTTCCACAGTATGCACACAAATTCCGAAGCATCCTTTCCGTCTTCCGCAAATAGTCCCAGTTCTATGTACACTTCGCCCTGCAGAGGGCTGCTTAGGTATGCTGCAGTCACATCAAAATGTCTGGCCTGACAGCTGTTTTCCACCGCCAATGCCAGCAATACCCGAAAGGTTTTCTTCTTGACCACTGGACTGTATGTCTCGAAATAGTCTATCCCGCGAATTTCGTTATAACCCTGGGCCACCAGACTTGCCTTATAGCGTTCTACTTCACATAGGTTGTTGCATTTGATCTTGAATACCCATTTTGATCCAATTATATTTCTATTATTTTATTTCTTCCTCTATTGTGAATTTCCATTTGTCTACATCGTTACATGTCAATGCTTCCCCTACTGTTTTAGGTTCAAACATATATGTTGTAGCACATTTCGGGTTGCTACAGCTACATGATTTAGTTTGTGTTCGCTTTCTCGTTGTTGATCTCCTTACTACTTGTTCTCGATTATCGTATTCACCTCCATCTCTCTCCACTTCTGTCTCATTGGTAGTTTGGTCTTCATTTTCAACAGTATCAGTTGTACTTTCCTTGCCAGTAACTTCAGCTTAATTAGTTTGGTCATCTTCATTTTCAGCAGTATCAGTGGTACTTTTCTTGTCAGTAACTTCAGCTTCATCTTCATTTGTCGAAGCATTTTTGTGCAGTTTCCCATGAATACAAATTCACAAATTTCAGTGTCATTTCTTGGGTTCTTGAATTCTATTGTCGGTATCTTCAAAATAGAGTCTTCGTTACAATGGCCTAGTCTTCTATGCCATATGGTGACATCTGCCTTGGATTTCTTTCCATGCCCTTCAGTTTTGTTACTATTTTCGAATGAACCATTCCTTGGAACATGCAATGTTTTCACATGGTAAAGATTTCCTACTCTGTGTTTTCTCCCCTTTCTTTGTCAATTATTTTTGCGCGGCCCCTTTCAAAACAAATGGATTTCCCTAGCCTTTCAATACAGCTGACCGATATTAGAGTGTCTGATAAGTTGGGTACATCACTACTTAATCTAATGCTCCAAACACCAAATTCTTCAGACATGCATAACAATACAGTACCTCATCTCTTGACTTGTAGGAGTTCACCACCTGCTATACCAACTACGCCAGTTTCTTCTGTCATGTTTTCAATTAGATCTAAATGGAGCGTCATGTTATGAGACGCTCCTGAGTCCAGTAACCATTCATTGTTTTTTATTGTTGGTTGTTTTACACACAGTACCCTGTATTCTTCCACTGATGTCACTGCTCGGTTTGTCTCTTTCGTTTCTTTTTCATCTGCCGAACTATCCCTTCTTCTTTTGTTTTCATTTTTGAACTGCACACAATTTTTCGTGATGTGCCCCTTCTCACCACATGCATAACATGTCCATGTTCTGTGTGTGTGTGTGTTTTTTTTTTTTTTGCTGAGGATTCTTTTTCACTAACTGCTATGGTTTCCCTTTAGTAGATAAAGCCGCAGAGAGTTCAATCTCAGCATCACGACTCATCCTTTTTTCTTCAGTAAGTAATTTCGTCTTTACAAGCTTTGTATTCAAAGTTTCTTCTTCTCTTTCCAAACTTCTCTCGAACCCTTCATATTTATCCACTGGTAGGTCCATCAAAAATATCAGTGCTAACACCTGGTCTGTGAATACAATTCCCCAGTTACGTACCTTGAAGTCTCGAATCTTCGACATGTACTCTTGAATGCTCATTTTCGCTGTTTTCCTAGTATTCACATATTCTCTTACAAACATTATTTGGTGTAACAGACCATATCTTGAGTGTATTCCTCCTAGTGCTGGCCATGCTTCCTTTGCACTTGTGCACTCTCCTATATCTGTCACTCACGATCAGTAGTGTAAAGGATAATGCGTTAACATTTGTATCATGTTTCGAAGTTAATACTTCTTCACTAAAACCAGGCTCGATTGCTTCCCAGCACCCTTTTTGTTGTGCCCTTACTCACCAAGCAAAATAATTGTCTTCATTCAATTTTGGTATCCTATACTGGTCGCTGATGCATGAAGCCATTTCATGATAACACTGCTGTTCGTAACGTAATTAATTACTCACTTCCCAATAAAGTCCTGGGCCCATAACCTGTTAAAATTACATGTTTATCAGGAGTGTGGATTCTGTGGGAAGAGTTATTTGATTTAACAGTTAACTTACCGTGTAAGTTTTTGCACACATCACATTTATTTACTTCACTTCAGTCAAATACACAATAGTGTATTTGCTTTACTTTATCTACAACTTCAAACAACATAATTTTACCAACATGGAGCGTCACATATAAACAAAGCAAAACACTCAACTTAAAACATAGAGAATACTACCTGTAATGGGCAACACAAAACCATTGGGCCAACTTTTTTTTTTTTCAGGCTCAAATTTTCTGAGTGTTTCTATCCTCTGTAGTTTCAGCCGAACATAAGTCAATCAGTAATTTTGTTAAGTTTATTCCTAAAATAAGTTATAAAGACCCTATATTCTACATGTGTTAGATGATGGTAATGGTTGTGACACAGTAGACTGGAGAGAGGCTGGATGTATAGTTGCTGGTAGTGGTTGTGACACAGTAGACTGGAGATGTATAGTTGATGGTGTTCCAGGTCGTGGCAAGAAGAAAAAGAAGAAGAAGAAGCTGAAGCTACTGAAGAAGGTGCTAATGATACTGGGACTGGTGAAGGCCATCAAGGTCGCTCTACTACTACCAGTAGCTCTCATCCTCATCAAGTTGAAGGCCGTCAAGGCTCTGCTCATAGGCGGGGTTGCCATCATTATTGCCAAGGTGTTGCTTATCAAGAAGCTGCTCATGTCCATGAACAAGGGCGGAGGCGGCGGGGGCGGAGGCGGCGAGGAGAAGCACGTCGTGTACGTGCACACAGATGGCGGGGGCGGCGGAGGCAGTGCGCCTGCCCTCGACACTGGCTACGGCGTGCCTAGCACCGGAGGCGGCCACGGGGGCGGTGGAGGAGGCGGGGGTGGTGTCAGCGACTCGTACGGCCCGCCTACAGGAGGTGGAGGCGGGGGCGGGAGCAGCTGGTCTAGCAGTGGTGGCGGTGGAGGCGGCGGCTGGGGGCGGTCAATGGATGTAGTACCAGGACCACAGTGGCTGGCGTATCGCGCTCACGTGCCAGCCTCCTAGAAGATACTATGCGTCTCTTCACAGACAATAATACTCCAGCAACACGACACGAAGCTGGGACAGCCGATTATAGGCGAGATATGTCACTTCAGTACCAGACGTTTTACAAGCCTGTGTCAAGAGGCCTATGTATATTGGACGGTGAGGCGTTATTCCACCGTTCTACTTTTCTGCACGAAACTGCTTAACTTATTCCTAACACGTCCATTTACGAAAATAACACCCAGTTGAAACTATGATTCTATAGTTTAAAAAATTAAACACCCTTATTTACAAAAAACATGATTTTGAGACCTTTTAAAACTAAAATCGGTTTTTTTAGACGGCTGTAACTACAAAAATACCTCCCGGATTCGTAAAATCCATCACTAGAAGCATGCCTTGGACTTTACTACCAACTGTCCGCAAATAAAACTGTAGGGTCACCGTGTTAAGTCCCATGTAAGAAAGCTTGCTCGGTGCGTAGCGGAAAGAAGCGAAGTGATTACGGTCAAGTTAGCGCCGTTCAACTTGATAACACATAGAGGTAGACCGTCATCATTGGTCTTGCACTCCTCGACTTTACCTCAGACATGATAACCTCTGGTAGTTCTACTGAAGACACAGACAGCAGTTGTAAGGAACAGTAGCTGTTATATGACGATATGTGCTGCATGTGTTGCCTACAGTACAGTGCTCTTCAATACTAAACTCTACTGTTTGTGGCTTAACACGTAGCATTATCCCGTGACATGCATTCGCACATCTATCAATGATCATGTATTCTGTAACAGTGACTGATGATAAGATATACGTTCTGTGGAAGAAAAGAAAGTTATGTTGTATAGAAAACCAATACACTAACATTAGACTACTTGTTTCGACGATATTATCACGACTTAAATTACATTTTGTGGAAGAATATTTGTGTCGGTCATTTCCGATATTGTTTCCTGCTTCAGTACAAATAATCATACAATGTGCTACTTTCAGGAAACAATGCCATTGTAACTTGAGAGACACGTACTACGTACAAAGATAGAATATCTTCACACCCTAGTGTAGCCTATCTTTATTGAAAAGTATTCTTGTCTACATAGCCACGTTCATGAACTTACTTTTATTTACATATAGAGTAGTATCTGTAATTACATCAACGACACTGTCCAACTAGAATGTCTGCATTATTAGTGACCGCGCTAAACAGGGTGAAAGTGTAATAACCAATTTAAATTTAGTGTTAATATTGTAAAATACTCTTGTCAGTTTTTGTTAAGTCGGGCAGTAAATGATATAGATATACATACATATGTTTGTTTAACGTCTTATTTTAGAGCACTATAATACAGATGGTATTACCCGCAGAGCTCAACGCCTGGGCTGTTGAAAACAGTGCATGCACACTCGTCATTTTATTGTTCGGGGCATGAACATCAAGTTCCTGGTAATTTCTTGACCTTACTATTATAGTTCAAGTAATCTTCTGGTACAATTAACTATAAAAATGATAGATTTCAAGTGCCATTGCTTCGTATAATAATAAAAAAATCTGCAATGAAATTATCGGCTCGTGGCTCGTACAGTTGCTTCTATGTTCTTCTATGTACCGGGACATGACACAAGTTTTAAGAGAACTTCCACGAAATGATTTACGGAAAAGTTATGTTCATAACGTTAATGTACAATTAATTAACCTAGATAACAAACATCTGGTGACAAACAACCATGTGTCTTCTCTGCTCTGAGCTGAGATCTTTATATATTTTTTCTTTGTTTTGTAGTCATTTATTTTAGTCTTCCCTGTTTTCGGGGCTTGTTTCATCGCAATTTCCTATCTTCTTCATTCTCTTAATATCTTGAAAACTAACAAACTTATTAGATATTTTCTATTTGCCCTTGCCTAGCTACCAAAGATTAAAATATGTATTTGTTTTGCGTCAAGTTACGTAACTGAACCGTTCACGAAAGAGTTGGGAATCCGCTAGGTGGTCTATTAATAGACGACAGCAAACTAATAATTGAAAATAAAGTTGAAATAATTTGCGATCTTAAATAACTCTTTCGGAGAATTATCAACAAAATTAAAACCATGGTTGGGCATGGGAAGCAAATAATTATTTTTTTTTTTTTTTTTTTTTTTTTTTTTTTTTTTTTTTTTTTTTTTTTTTTTTTTTTTTTTTTAGAATCGCAGAAATAGAGGCGGTACAAAATTATGCGAGAAATCATTCGCGTAAGTTTGAAATCCTGCGGTTATTTATTTCTTACAATGTTTGTGTCTATAACGTGACTTTTGGCATTTTTTTAGTATAAATGTATCAAATAACGAAAGTTTTAATTATTTTTGTTTAAAAGTTATCATACAGTCTCCTTTGGTTTGTGGATCAAAATCACCTTTAAAATAAGGGTTTTAATCATTGGCTGAAACGTCTAACATTTATGCAATTGTTTTGCTCACATATATAAAGTAAAGAGTTCTCACTCTCTACCGGCAATATAACAGCTCGTGAGTTGAAAACGTCCAGATAACATGAACTACTGAACCCTCGCTATATATACTCGTACCAACACTTACTGTTGCACTAAATTAGCAGCTGATAAACTGACCTTCAACAACTTCTGCTGGCTCAAAATTATTTCATAATGTTTCTTGCACAATTATGCCTTCTTTACAATGTTTGAGAAACAAGTTTTTCACTTTGCAAGCATTATAAACTCCGCGAGTTATTTTAAGATGTTTTCTCAGTTATTAATTAGAAATATTCTGTGTACCCGTCCAAATAACGCATAGCCACTATTAAACGTTGTATTAATGTTTTCTGTTATCACAAACGATAGTAAAACAGTCTGATTTCTACGAAGATGTTATAACCAACATAAGCACACATTATCTTTTAAAATCATAACATTTTAAGTTTTTACAAACTTCAGTTACTTTTTGTAAGACCTATAATAGATACTTTAAATAGCACTACTAACAAATACTAATACCTGTTCCTAACACCGACTCTGTGATAACATTTAAAATTTCACGGGTTTGAAAATATTTTACCCATTTTAGAGAACACAAACAATTTTTTTTGTGTAACCAATTTCCTTTCTTCGTCAAAATTTTTCACGCTACAACTGAATACGTATATCAAAACTACTAATTCGTCATTATTTAGATATTAGTTTTGGAATGACATGTAAGTGTATTACACTCTAAACCGTCGGCCTATCACCAGAAATATTTCACATACAACATATTAAGTAGCAAATATCTCCACCGTCGATAAGAATACAGGAGATTTTAAATACGAACATTACACAAACACCGACTGTATCAACAAAAGCAAATCTTCTGAGTCTAATACTTAACCCTTCTCATTTTCCTTAGAGCTTTCCTTGCCACTGCTGTCATGCTGTTTGTTTTCAATTATTCTACAAATGCAAGCTGAATCATCATACATAATGGCGTTACGTTCAAATTTTTAATGGAAGTAGTAAAATCTTATAAAGTAATGCGCTACGTTTGTAACATGGCTGACCAATAGCCATGAAATGTTCAGGGTGACTTTTTTTATACATAACGACTTTGTGTTTAGTAATTGAATCACTTTTGTTACTATGGGCAACTTATTTATACAAATTACAAGAATTTTTGTTACGCACAAGCAAATACATTTCTGACTAAAAAAGAAATACAATTAATTTAGTGATAAACTATGACTGGAAGTTGTAATAACTTAATCGCGAACTAAGGTAAGCAGCACAGTTTTACTCTGACTTAACTGTATGACGCAAGTAACACTGACAAAGAACAAAACGGCTGTGACGAATGTACCTTTATTTATTTGACATGTTATTTTAATACGCTGTAAACTACTATGTTCAGAGTTTTCTCGAATTCTGTATTTTTTGTGTTAAACGTAAACAAGACATTATTTATGTGCCTTAAATTAAGTGTGATATGATTTAATAAATAACAAACCACTGTTAGTGTTATTGTTTTCTTTGTTTTATTTATGAACATTTTGTTAAAATAAATGTGTGAAAATATTCTCAGCTTCTCAGTGATTTATTCCTTCGCATAACTCTTTTCCTACTGTGTCCCATTGCTTAGAGAGTAGTAAGCCTGCGTAATTCCTGTAAAAACAATGTATGGTATGTTTTGTTATGTATAAGACTGAAATTACACTAATAAATATATAGAAATATTTAACAAGAACATATGTTGCAAACAGGGAATGTGACTTTCACAGTAGTTAGGCCAGTCGGCGAAGCAAGGAAAATGCACCATCGATACTGCTGCGTAGTAAGATATTAGGCTGGAAACATATTATTTGTCCCCACAGGCAAAACTTGAACATGAGTACTTACGTCTCACACAATTCTGGTGTCAGTGAGTCGAGCCGAGTAGACTACTTATTGGTCACTAATCTATACTGAGGTTATTTCTACTATAGGTTAGAAAAATTTATGTTAAAAGTTTGGAACATGGGCCATTTCTCCCGCTTGAGCGCTGGTGTCAGTAATGGGTGTAAACTAACCAATCACAGAGCTTTCGTGAATTTTAAGTTACATTTATTTTATATAGTCCGAAATTTGTTTATTTTCACTTTAAAATTAAATTAAATTACTTATATCATTTCCAAGTATATTTACATTTAATTTAACTGCGGTTTCGTATATTTCTGGTTCCCTTAGCGACAGCAGCGAAACTAGCGGCAGAAGTTTTCCCTGTACCAAACTCCCCCAGAAGAAAACACATTTTTATCAAACGTGTAGTATAAATTAACCTTACGTGTACTAACTACCAATGTGATGGTGGCCCACTGTTTCACTCAAAAAATTCTCTTTGGTAACATTCCACAGGACAATTTCAGTTCGATAAATGGTCATGTGACTCGATTTACAAATTTTACAATTATGATACCTTTAATTCAATTTTTGTTTGTAATGGAGCTTGTTTAATACTAATTATTCACACAGTGGTAATGTTAGTAAACAGTATTATATATTTATTGCTAGCAAATCTGTCTAGTTGGACGCAGTCACTTGACTGATATTGATGTGTCGACAACAACAAGATCATTAGACACCGTTACAAACACATTTTTTACAAAGGAGAAGAATCGACAGTGGCCTGTAAGGAACCACCGCAGCATTATTCGCCTGGATCGATTTCGGGTAAACATGGAAAACAGAAATTAAGACGGCCGAAGCCGGGAGTCGAACCCACGTCTTCCGGAATACGATTCAAACAAGTAGCCGTTGCGCCGCCTCGCTCAGTTTGGCTGCGTCTATGCTGCTGTTGTCGAGTTGGCACGTTTTAAGACATTCTTGTAAAAGTTAATATTGACAAGTGTGTGTAACCGTAGCCACAGGTATTACAATTTAACAAGGGAGAAATATATACGTGTTTATTACTTCAAGAGCGCCACATACCACACACTTCAAATACGTTTCAGTGTGTTCGTCTTACGAAACTGTTCTACATGTGCACGTTGTGCCATTGTAAGAAAAGAAAACACACTTCAGACAAGGACACAATGGCATTGAGAAGACAAAATGCTCATTAATAACACTGTTTCTAAGTCCTCCAACATGGCTAAAAACAACCCTTCCAGACTGGCGTGCAAGTAATGCCAAAAAGCTGCACATTTTTATTGGAAAATGCCACTTTGTGAGATAGTAGATATTGCCATAAGACAGCTTTTCAGATAGGGAGCCACTTGAAAATCTGTGTAGAACACCAAAATGGCGGCCATCAAAGACAGTGACCAATCGTTTTATAAATAATAGTGTATCTCAGTTTCTATTCATCTAATTTTATGTTCTTTATTTATTTTAAACATTGTTTGAAAATAATACTTTATTGTATACCACATTATTTTCTCTAAACTTCAGGGTTTCACCGCAATTTCAAAAATATTGAAATTTTAAATGTTACATTAATTTCATTACAAAATAACTTTTTTACTCTGTACAATATCACTTTTGTGCTACCTGTAAACAAGAAAGACACTTATTTTTCTTTCAATTGATTTCCATACAGTTTAGTAAGATATAATAAATTACTCGAAAATCGTCGTTCACTGTAAAGTAATTATACATATATTTTTGTAAATTGTATACTTATATTTTTATCAATATTAAAACGAGAAATGTTTTTATGGGAAAGCAATGACTCATGCAAAGATACTAATAACTACATACCAAAGTAGCTATCGTTATATATAGTCACCACACATTTACTTATATACAAACAACACATGTTATATACAGGATGTCCAGAAACGCTAGTGTAATAAACACATCATAAGAAGACGAAACTGTTAGTGGCAAAATGTTGTACGACAACTTTTGTCATACACAGTGTGGCAACCTTGCACGTAGCTAGAAGTTCAGCCCCGATCACAATCGACATGGCGCAAGTAAAAAGTATACCATAGGAAAGTGACTATCTGTGATACGAATGGTGGCGTTCACAATGATTACTTGGCATGACTTACAGGCGTAACTGGCTTGACATGGCGTTAAAGTTGGTCATTTCTGAGTTTTCTACGCCAAGTTTTTCATGCCGGCCAATAAGAATGTGTAACGTCACAATATCAAATTAGTTCATTTCTTGTTGATTATTTTCTGATTGATCAGGAAACAAAATATTTACTGGTGATTGTGCACGGACAATTTCGCATGAAATGCAGTGTAAGTTATGTTATTTATTTCATGCCGATTGTGAACGGGCCTTTAGTCCTCTCTTGCGCTCAACAGCTGCCATACTACTACTGCTGCGCGTAGGTTCTAACCCCGGCCAGTTCAACGGTTTTATTTATTTATATTTTAAGTTTTAGTTTATGTTATAAGAATATCAGGGCATGAAGAAACAAGTCTTGTACGGTCAATTATTACAGTTAAATTAAGTGTTTTACTAGGCCGACATTGTAAATTGACGTCGATTTTTCTGCAACATCACACTGAAAGCATGTTACACTTGTGAGAGGACAGCAGTAAGTGTACTGGTAGAATATTAATGTTTGTCAGATTCCCGTTACCTATGTGGACATTTGTATTGGTATCAAAACAAAGTCATACAATGCCCTTTTCAAATTTAATATGCAGATAATTTTTTTTAAGCCTCAAATGATAACGGATGTGGAAAATACTCGCATACTATTCAGTGAATCCACAAATAAGCTTTAATAACGTGTATTTATTGTGTGACAAACTTAAGCTGACTGACTGTCAGTCTGGTCATGATCGTCGGACTATTCGTGTGCCTGAAGAAGGGAACAGATCTCAGTTCCCGAAACGTCGCATCTGTTGTCGTCGAAGAGATCCTGCTATCTTCGTCTGGGTTGTTTTCGTTGTGCTGTCTCCCCTACAATCCTTTCTGTCGCTGTGTTCATTTGTGTTGTCCTCGTCGTTTTTGTCCATCATCGTTGTCCTGTCCATATACTTTGTTCTGTCTTTTTTTTGTTTTTGTTAGTCTCTATTATCATATACTGACTATGTTCCTACTCTGGAATTATTTATGTGTGTGTTGGCAACGAAAATATTTGGTCTTATTTAAGTAGTTTTTTTCGTAATTTTGTTGCACTTTTTATTTTCTTTGTATTTTTATGTTTTTGTGGGTTTATCTGCGACTTGGCAACATTCGCAAGTAATGGCGTATATCCATGAATACTCATTTTGTCGTAGCTGAGTATAGTTCAGGAAATTAGATGTAACTACTGTTATTTTGGTCTCTTATTGTTCTTTTATTCAACTACCATTGTTTTCTCCAAAAAAAAAAATCACATTTATTTCTATCCAAAAATTAAGTAAGTAAAATACAAAAATATGTGTAAATATATCTGCACTTTATTAAATTGAATCACATTTTTGTAAGTTTTTAAATTTTACTAAATTGTTTGGATTTCAATGAAAGGGAAAAAAGAGTGTATTTATTTTTGTAGAGAGCACAAAAGTGATATAGGGCAGAGTAAAAAAGTTATTTAGTAATAGAATTTATAAAAAATTTAAAGTTTTCATTTTTTTAACTGTGGGGAAACCTTGGTGTTTAGAGAAAATAGTGCTGTAGCATACATTTTTTGTTTTTAAATAAGGTTCAAAATAAAAATGAAAATTAAAATCGGATGAATATGAACTGAGATACAGTATTATTTATAAAACTGTTGGTGGCAACATTTGGTAGCCGCCATTTTGGTGTTCTACACAGATTTTAAAGTGACTCCCTATCTGAAAAGCTTTATTATGGCATTATCTAAGATCTCACAAAGTGCCATTTTCCAATCAAAATGTGCAGCATTTTTTATGTACCAGACGTACTATACTTTAGTAAGTACAACAGTATGTATGTGAAACTGTGACAGAAATGTGCACTAAACCTTGCTACAGACTTTCACTAATCAATGAAATTTTATTATCACCGCCTTAGGTGTCAAAGTAACAAAGTATAAGCGAGAATCTTGTACAGCACTTGGCTCGTAGTAACGTTGTGGTATGTGATGCGCGCTTCAAGGTCGCCCTTATAGCACGTAGCTTCTCAGCGTGTAACGTGCAGGTAGGCGGCGACCTTGAACTGCTATAATTGTTACAATGTTGCAAGTTAGCTGAAAGGAAATAATGTATCAAGAACAACTAGCTTGGAACAGCTCTTCTGATAAATAGACGCAGTGATATAAGTAAGGAATGTGTTAGTGTCGGGATAAAAGGTTAGCCTATGCATCAGCTTCCTAGGTTGGATGCTGTCACAGTACCAGGGGATGGGGACACGAGGGGATTGCCCAGATAGCGAGACAACTTGTGAATTTTTAGAAGGGGAGAGAGGGGAAGAGTGATATACTCCGACATATCAAGCTACAGAACGGCAAAGTTATGTATAGAAACGGTTGGGTGAGTCAACTTAACATTCAAACAATCAACGTGTAATATATTATACAGCGAACAACTTGCACAAGGTGGACTCGTATTCGGGAGGACACGGATTCGAGCCCCGGCTCCGGCCATCTTGGTTTCCCGAGATAGCTCCAGGTGAATTCTGGGACATAATTCCTTAAGGAAGGCCATGGTCGATTCCTCTTACAATGCCTATGTCAAGTTGTGAGTCACATTCTTTAATGACCTCGCTGTCGACAAGGCGTAAAGACAACTTATCGCCGTTGATTTTATGAAACTTCCTATGTGCCAAATGATAAATAGTATATTAAAGTTATTTTTTCTGTGCCTGTGCTTGTACTACAGTTTACACAGATGGAGAGAAATTATGCTTTTATGACATTTTACTGTAGTTACTAACAAATACCATAACACTGTTAGTGTCTATATGTTTTTTGTCCATCCCGAAATAAATTTGATTTTAACACATAAGAGATTTCATAAAATCAGTGACGTTATCTTACCTTAGTTGCAGCATGAATTATCAACTTGAAAGTTATCTAAGTAATAAACGATTTTTAACTAATTAAAATAAACACGTGAATATTTTCGCTTTACAATAAGTAGTAAAATGGCGTCAAAAATATATCTTAATTTCTCTACCCTACAGCAATGTAAAATCAACTACTTTGCAGTAGATCATGTTCCACTATCAATATTTACTCGTTTTGTTTCAGGAATAAATACTTCTTCAATCAACAGGAGGTTTAAGGGGGAGTGTTAAACAATTTTATAATATTTTCAGTTTTTGAGCTATAACACTTATTCATATTGTATTTTCAAAATTTTCTCTTCGACAAGGCATAGAAAACATTTTTAGAAAACAGCTTGACGTAAGTGGTAATGGAGTATATCATTAATTTGTCCCGCAGAATCATTGCATGAGAATTAAAGGTTAACTTTACATAATTCTGTTGCACTGATTCTGAATGACGAATCAATGAAAAATTCAATTATTATTTATATCAAGCAGTTTACCAAGCATATATCCTACGCTTTGTTGAAGTGAAAATTGTGATAATACAATCTGGACAAATCTTATGGCTCAAAAACTGAAAATACAATAATATTGTCTAACACTCCCCATTAAATAAATAATCTTAACACCAGATAATCACGGTTTAAGAATTATGTACCTCCATAATAATTGGGCCATAAATATAGGCATTGCTTAATTCAACAATAATTGTAGTCATTGTAGAGTAATGTAGTGTTGCTGTACTGGATATCTGTGAAGTTTTAGTATACTGCAGTGTAATGTAGGGTAGCTATACTGGATATCTGTGCAGGTATAGTATACTGTAGTGTAATGTAGTGTAGCTACACTGGATATCTGTGCAAATTTAGTATATTGTAGTGTAATGTAGTGTAGCTATACTGGATATCTGTGCAGGTTTAGTACACTGTAGTGTAACGTAGTGTACCTATACGGGATATCTGTGCAGGTTTAGTATACTGTAGTGTAATATATTGTAGCTATACTGGATATCTGTGCAGGTTTAGTATACTGTAGTGTAATTTAGTGTACCTATACTGGATATCTGGGCAGGTTTAGTATATTGTAGTGTAATGTAGTTTAGCTATACTGGATATCTGTGCAGGTATAGTATACTGTAGTGTAATTTAGTGTAGCTATACTGGATATCTGGGCTGGTTTAATATACTGTAGTGTAATGTAGTGTAGCTATACTGGATATCTGTGTTGGTTTTTTATACTGAAGTGAAATGTAGTGTATCTATACTGGATAATACGTGGAGGTTTAGTATATTGTAGTGTAATGTAGTGTCGCCTATATTGAATGTCTTAGCAGGCTAAAAATACTGTAGTGTAATGTAGTGTAGCTATACTGGATATATGTGCATGTTTAGTATACTATAGTGCAATGTAGTATACCTATACTGGATATCTGTGCGGGTTTAATATAATGTAGTGTACATATACTGGACATCTCTGCAGGTTTAGCATACTATAGTGTACTGTAGTGTCGCTATACTGGATATCTATGCGGGTTTAATAAAATGTAGTGTAATGTAGTGTAGCTATATTGTGTATCTGTGCAGGTTTAGTATACTGTAGTGTAATTTAGTGTACCTGTACTGGACATCTGTGCAGGTTCAGTATACTGTAGTGTAATGTAGTGTAGCTATACTGGTTATCTGTGGAAGTTTATTATACTGTAGTGTAATGTAGTGTCGCTATACTGGATATCTGTGTATATTTTGTATACTGTAGTGTAGCAAAATTGGATATCTGTGCAAGTTTAGTATACTGTAGTGTAATGTAGTGTAGATATACTGGATATCTGTGCAGGTTGAGTATACTGTAGTGTAATGTAGTGTCGCTAAACTGGGTATCTTGGCAGGTTTGTAACAATGTATTGTAATTCAGTGTGGCTATACTGGATATCTGAGCAGGTTTAGTATACTGTAGTGTAATGCAGTTTACCTATACTGGATATCTGTGCAAGTTAAGTATACTGTAGTGTAGCTATACTGTATATCTGTGCAGGTTTAGTATACTGTTGTGTTATGTAGCGTCGCTATACTGGATATCTGTGCAGGTTTAGTATACTGTAGAGTAATGTAGTGTTGCCATTCCTGATGTATGTATAGGTTAAGTATACGAACACTTAACAAATACGCGAGTTTTTGCAGTAACCACCCTGATTTGGCGGTATTTTCGAACATGTTTATGGATTTCAGGAGTCAAGTTTTTCCGAAGGTAAAAATAAATATTTTTTATTCGTACCGTAGTTTTTATCCAAATTTTGATTTGATGTTTGTTACACATATCTCACGAACGTTAAATCATGTAATTATATTAAATTTCGCGCGGTCTTTTCGTTTCATTGCACCAATTGTACTTCCTTCAAATCTGGTTGAACTATTACTGCATTTTATAAATCACTCTTGTGTAACTGCAACAGCTTGCGTGAAACTGTTAAAATAGTTTCAGCAGTTCGGTCGTGTTTATTTGTGACAGGACCTTAAGCGTAAATAGGGTAACATCTCTGTGGTATTCGGGTGAAATTTGTAAGTATGGGAGCACATTCTACCGGTTATTTTCTAGGTCTCACAAAACGCCATTTTTCGACTTATATCATTTTACCCAAACACCACAGAACTGATACTGGTAACGTTGTAATACTTTTTCACTCACTCCTAGCACGGACTAGTGGGGAGCTGTTTAAGTTGCAAGTTCCACCAACATATAACGCGAAAGTTCCAGTTTTCGTACTGTACTTTCCAGAACCGGCAATATTGCTTCACTGAGGCTGATGAAACATACATGTCAGTTCAAGACTACATATAAAAGTATCACGGTGCCACCAGTTTCACGAACCAACCACACCACTTGTATATAACACGGGATATTTGTGGCGGTGTACGTGATTGGTTGGTCGTTTGTTATTATTTTTGCTGAGAATCACGTCAGTTCCGTTCTTTAAGGGCGCACGCAGTCTACCACAATTTTCATCATCATGTTTTTATTTTTATATTTGTACCGGTTAATTTTTTTCTTGTTTTAGACACAAAATGTGACCAAATGTTCATCTTATGATAAATTTTATTTCGCATAGTTTTTGCGTAATGACTCGTTTAAGCCGAAATTTACGTGTTTCCGCTTTAAGGACGACACTAAAACCAACTTACTTACCAAACTGAACAAATTCACAGTGAATAACTATGTTGTAGGCTGTAAATTTAGCTATGTTTAACCACAAAATAAAATATTTTTGTATTTAAAAAATATTATTGAATTTTTTAATTTTTGTTTTATGTTTCAGCATTTTTATTTAAATGCAAAAAAAAAGTATTCTTTGTTTTTATGGGCACTACATTGTAGCCGGCGACGTCTTTATCAACAGTGAGTTTTTTCAGTCCGGTACGTCAGTTGGTTTTAGCGTGGTCGTTAAAACGGAAACATACAAATTTTGACTTTAACAAGCTATTACGAGAAAACTATGAGAGATAAAAAAATTTCATAAGAGCGAAATGTAGTCATATGTTGTGTCTAAAATAAAAACAAAATATCTGGTACAAATGAGAAATAAAAACACTGTGATGAAAATTGCGGTAGCCGCGCCCTTAAAGAGAACGTCTTGTGATAGTGATGAAGATATTTTGATCAGCGCTTAACATCGAGGTGTTCAGCTCTGGTGAGTGGTGACATGAGGTAAGTGTGGAGCGACGCCGGAATAAGTGGGTAGGTTATTGTTCGGACACTTGTTTTTTACGAAAGTGTTTTAATGCCAACTGGTTTCAATGTCTTACACCCACATCTGCAGCTGTGTTTCGTGGTTAATTATCAGCAATGTGTCTTAGTACAGAAGGGCCCGCGGTGGCCGAGTGGTCAGACATCTCGCCTCCCACCAAGGCGATCCGGGTTCGATTCTCGGCGGGGTCGGTACCCGGATTTTCGCGTGTGGGAATCGTGCCGATAGGTTTTCTCGGGGATCTCCCGTGTCCCCCGCCCCATCATTCCGGCGCTGTTCCACACTCACCTCATGCCAACCCTCACTAGCGCTCAAGACCTCGATGTTGAGCGCTGACCAATAAGTCTATACTCTTAATACAGTAAAGTTAGTCATTTGACCGTTACAGTCAAGGAAATGTTACTGCGACACCACACGCCTATGATTCGCGGGTAGAGCACCAATACGCGCGTGAGATAAAAATAATATCCAATCACTCAGCTTGAATTATAGCTGCAGACATGCTCCTACGACATTTTCTACTATTTTTGTGTTTGTACATTTAATGTTGTGAAAGGAATTAATGTGTGTTTAAATTATTCGTGTATTTAGATAATGGGTGTCGTCATGTTTTTCAATTAAATTCGATTCTTGTATAAATGTCGCAAACGTGGTTTTAAGTTTCTTTCAAAATTCTATTCCTAAATGGATAAAAACCGTTAAGATAGTTTTCAATTAGCCCCTGGCATTTATCTAACCAGACGAGACATCGAGGCGTAGTTTACTTCAGAATGACGCTTACGTAAATACCTTGAAATGTTATGTAAGTTACTATGTAAAGTAAATAAATGACCACGAGGAAAACTATTTTACTAACCATTCAAACCATAGAAGACCCGGGAAGCAATTACAAACATTGAAAAATAAATCGTAATGAGCTTGCAGGTTTATGTGTGTGTATATATATATATATATATATATATATATATATATATATATATATATATATATATATATATATATATATATATAAACACACATGTATTGTACCACATTTATTTATGTACGTAGGGAATGAATATTTTATTTACTTTTAATGAATACTTTCGACGTTACGCGGCGAAGTCATTTGCAACTCCAGTCTACGGTTCGGGAGGTTCTGGGTTCGAAATCCGTGTAATGCAGTGCAAAGTGCAATTCAAACACTAAACAAGGCTGCTGAAATTAGTGACACGGATTAAGCAGTATATTCATTTGCGAAGCATATTCTCGTTATAGGGAAGCGGTATTACATTCGAATATACACTCGGGGCACAATGTTTATGTACGACACAAGAAATAGTTACAGATTATGGTATATCGTGAAAAATGTTTGTGCCAACATAGCCTTGAAAACACCGACATAATGTAGTTGTCTGCAGACCAATGATCGACATAAAATATTACATTATCGGGATTCTAATTGGCTCAATCAAATGGGACAACAGCTCCAAGCAGCTACAAGCTAAAGCCAGTAATATTCTGGTAAACTGAACGTACGTTAAAACCCAACAAACAGCCAAGTTTTCCCGCGATTAATCATCACTCCATCATCTCTGGCAATAATTTATAATGTGCTGTGACTGAAGTTGTGTTACTGTAGAATACTCTCCTCGCTTCTTGAATGTTACTGGCTGGTTAGTGTATGTGTACTTGCCAGTCAACATTGTGCAGAGTCGTTGTCCAGTATCGCTTGTCTTGGAACACTTCTACACCCTGCCACTAAATCGACTACTATGATAGCACATATCACAAGATTAACCTCAATGATGGGACACAGGTGAAATTACTACCAAACCTTAACCAGCCTAAACTTCCCAAATGCGTGTTGTTGCGGCCACAGTTATAAATTCAGTCATAGTCTTCATTGTTGCAATCGAGACGCAACAGTTTTCTACCAGTATAGTTTCTACGTATACCAACCGATTACATGTTAACATTTACGAAACTATGATTCTTAACCATCTGTTTCGATATGACTATAAATAAAACCCGTATACAGCAACAGCTACGTATTCTGCTGCGGGATAAGCTTAATAACAATTTGATTGTCCTAACAGTTAATGGCCGAACTACTCATATGGTTTACAAATAGGTAGGGTCCGGTAGTTTTCGCGAAAAGATTTTGCAACACTTTGTTTCAGTGACTTACGTGCACGCCTGCATCTCTGCTATGCGGTCAGTGATTGGATGCCTTAACATACAACGTCTGGAGGTAAAACCCGCAAATCACAGACGTGATGTGTCGCAGTTATCCATGTACTGATTGGCACAGTCAAATGAATAATGACTCTGCTCAAAAACACTCTGCCAATAATCATGAAGCTTAGCTGCAGGTGTGCTCGTAAGGCACTGAAACAAAGTTGGGCAAAAATATTTTCACGAAAACTAATGGGGCCTACAAATAGGTTATTCAATTAAAAGTCATGCTGGTGGAATTCTAGTCGTTTATTTAGGGTGGACCTATCATACATAATTAAATACCTTATACCGTCATAAATCACATTTCACCCATCACAGTGCTGGGTAGTACAAACTTAATTTGCTTGTGATAAAGTAAATGTTCATGCAGGAAATAAGAAAGCAATACGTACCCAATATGTAATACAAATTGTTACCTCGGTTAGTACGCTTAGCATTTCGTTGATGCTGGCATCACAAAGTAGGATAGGCTTACCTGTCTTATCGACGTTGTGACTAGTCCTGGGGTTCTATTCTCTAACTTCACCTCTGGTAAATACCTACACCTGCGACTGTCTTTATAGAGCGACAACGATTAAGATGCTAACACGAGAATGTCTTTATACCGTACTCTCTAGCACCTCTCTGTACCAGAGTATTTATATGCTTGGCAACACTGAAGAACGTGCTCTGAAAACCTTCATGTATCTTCCTAAATTATATTTTCTCACTTTTCACAGCATGTTTTGAAGTATGTACATATTTATTGTGTAAATATAGTTTTAAATGATCTAAGTCGTATTTGTTCCTCTTTATACTTCCGATTTGAAGAGTTATAACATCAACTCGTCTCTAGCAGAAAGTTAGTACAGCACTGGTACTATGTAAATGTCTCCGGCCAAGAGATGGCAGCACGCGTGTGTACTGAATTTGTCGTTTGCGTCGGCAGTCAAAGTTAATGTACACAGAGTTACAGTTTACGAAACCTAAGGGAAAATAATGCATTTCTGTCTCCTTCCAGGTAACATTTCAGTCGGATATGTTCTTCATCGTTGATGGTCGTAAAATACAGCTTACGTATATTGCCCATTTGCATGAACTTTGTCTCGTAACAAAATCTTTGAGGCAAATATTTATGTACTGAGAGTTATGATACTTTTGAAAGTCAGTCGCGGCGCCATTTTTAGTTACAGAATACGATTCTCGGCGTAAAGATAGCTACCAAGTAACCGCATTTGTATAAATATCGCATAAAAGACTGAAAAGGTTACAGAACAGGCCTTCTGTACTACACGTACAACTTTATTTATTTAGTTACTTATTTATTATTAACGTCCAAGTTCAACTCTTGGCTGTTTTACAATTGGTACGTGTTAACAATAAATACATCTTACACGTTAATGATTAATAACATTACATTATGTGAATACAATGGCTATAATTATGACGACAAGAATACAATGAATGATCAATATGTTTAAAGATAATTACTTGAATGTTACAGTTGTATTAGTTTTTCTCGGTGTTACATAAACTTGCAGATTATTTCTATTTTAACCATCTTTATTTGGATTGAGATTGGTTCTGAAACATCCGTGAAAGCATGGAGCGAAATGTTTTTCAAGTATAGTATATTTTATAGTCTACTTGCGCAATAAACAGTTGAACTGAATATAACTGAAGTCTCGTGTGAGTTGAATGCTGACCACAGAGCAGTAAAAACCAATGATTACTACATCCGGCCTCGCATTGGCCTTGAGCCGCACACAAATTGCAGCTCTAGAGGGGAAGATGCGCAAGGGAAAGAAGGGAGGGGGGAGCTAGCTGGAGAGGGGAATGGGGAAGTTGCGAGTTGCATACAAGCCTAGTCGCCCTGCAGACAAGATGTCGCTGCCGCTCGGCTCAGCTAGTTCTAGGCAGCAAAGAGACGCGAGTGATGTTCGCGAGGAAGATGGCGCCAATGAAGTTCTCGAGGAAGATGATGCAAGGAATGACGAGGAACACGACAAAGACGTGAGACAGACGTCAGTGTATCTCTTCACACGCCCTGTGGAAGGCCATTCAACTATGGGCGACGACCTCTCCTTACATCACTGGGCCTTGGTCTTTGTGTTCCAACACAAAGACACACGCACCGTTGAAGGTAACCCACCACTAGCATCAAGGTCATACTATACAGCTCTGCGCAGACGCGAGAAGTTTCAGTACTATGCATGCACCTAACAAAATCGCCCTTATAGTCGGTGTACGTAATTTTAGTTTCATTCAGAGTTTAATAACTAAAACTAATAATTAACAAAGTTACCAGCATAACTGATAAGCCTACTTTCCTCAAAGTGGAAGCAAACTAACCTTGATAGTTAAAACACTTTACGTATTCCAGAAATATTAAATGATAATATTGCTCTAGACGTATGATTCACCATATATTCTGAAGATGGCTGGAGTTACAATAGCCCGTCTCGCCCGTCAGTCGACCGTCCGTCAGTCAGTCACGTGACCTTCAGCCAATCAGAAGCTTTCAATATTTCCATCCGTCCGTCCGTCGAAAGCTTGGCAAGCTTTAACTTTTGACGGACGACGGATAAAGCACAGCCTTCTAAAAATGGCGGTGATCGTTACAACGATTTCATCGGTGAAGTTCGTTTTGTTTTATATTTTTTCTTGCTTAGTACTGCAAATTCATTACTTTAAAATACGACTGAGATAATTTTGACATACGGAAAACATTAAAATACTAATATATACTATTTTATTTACATGGTGATTACTCAAATTAAAACGTAAATAATTTAATTAGTAACAGTCATAGAATAATAAATAAATCCGTAAAAATAAGTAAACTGTTGAAGGGAATTTTTCTGCATTCCGCAGAAGTTTTCTGTTTGTACATTGGTAGCATTGCATATGGAAGTAATAATGACAGACGGATGACGGATTGTTGTAAATCGCTAGCTTTGTAAACGGACCGTCGACAAGCGGATCTGTGCGGACGGACGGACGACCGACGGAAGCGACGGGCTATTGTAACTCCAGCTTTAGAAATATGGGAGTAACCAAGTTAATAAATTAGGGGAAACATTTTCTGTGGTGTCTTCCTATCATAAAGACAAATAAAATAGCCGTCGTTTTCAAAATATTACAGACGGATGAACGAAATATATAAAGTCAAGTCAGGTTTGCATGCATTATATGTGTAACAAGTGTGATACATGACCATCATTTTGTAAATATGATGACAGTATGAACGACATGCATAATATTTGCGTCAGCTTTGTATGCAGCATATGTGTACCAAGTTTGGCGAAACTTTAAAACTTTTATCCTAAAATAAGTTATACTATGCTAAAAATATAAAAATCGCCACCATTGCGAAAATATGAACACAGGATGGACAAAATAAACGAAAGTCTAGTTGGATTTATATAAAGTATATTGCTACTAAGTTTGTTGAAATTCTGATGAAAACAAATTACCAAAGTAGGCCTATAGAATAACATGATAAAAATGGCTACCTATTTTTAAAATATGTACACACGACGAACGAAATACAAAAACGTCAAGCCAGCTCTGTATGTAGTATGAGGTACCAAGATTGATAAAATTCTTAGTAAAACGTTTCCCTGGCATACGTTATAGTAACCTAAAAATATGGAAATATCTTCAATTAAAAAATATATATATATATAAACATAGGATAAACTAAATACACAAAAGTCAAGTCAGCTTTGTTTATAGTATATGTGTACTAGGTTTAGTGAAGTTCTGAAAAATATTTCCTTAGATATATAATACAATGCTAAAAAATATAAAAATTGCTTCTATTTTGAAAATATGAACACGATGTATAGCAATGTTGTAGGCTATGATTTGCCACGTATAAAGCAAAAAATAAATTGTTTTTTGTATTTAATAAAAAATGCTAAATTTTGAAAATTTAAAAATTTCAACAATTTTTTTTAAATACGAATCTATATATATATTGTTTTTACTGTCAATTTTTCAGTCTGGTATGTCAGTTGTTTTTAGTGGCGTGCATAAAACCGTCAAGTGTAAATTTTAACGTTTACTACTCATTACGCAAAAACTATAAGAGATACAAAAATTTCCTAAGAGATAGATTTAGTCACAATTTATGTCTAAAATAAGAAAAAAATATCTGGTACAAATATAAAAATAATTAAAGACATTGAAAATTTAGGTGACCGCCCCCTTAAACGAACTTATTCCTTCGGAAAGTAGGCAAAAAAATCATATAAGAAGGATAGCCTACAGGAAGGCCACGGTATCCCACCCTGAATGCAGATTTTATTAATGAGAGCTCTTAGTAGGCAATCTACATACGCTGAAGGATGACATGATGAGGCACTACGATGGAGAAGCACCGGAATGAGGGTTGCGGGGGGAAAGCTGAGATCCCCGAGAAAACCCGCAGTTCAACGGCACGATGATCACGCGCGAAAATCCATTGTATCGAACCCGGATCGTCTAGGTGTACGCAAGTATTACTGACACTGACCTCTCGGTGGTCGTGGCCTCAACCTAAACTAAACCAGTTACCACAAGTGCTTGGAGGGAGGAAGAGAAAGTGATTTCTGTGCCGAACACCTTACTCTTCAGTACAAACCTTTCTATATTGGCGTGCATAAAAGTAACTTGAAACCTGCTCTAGTTTGAACACCTCACACTCGGACTGCCCGAGACCACTGGTGAGGAACACGGGCTAAAGGTCGATTTACGATGCATACATGTACGCATTGTCCGTAACCGTAATAACTTGCACGAGTAGAAGAACGAAGACCTGTGGTTTGCGATTCGGGTGTTGTAAGTGGGCCATTATATTTTTATGTTTCTAATTGATCTTACGTATTTCTGAACAATGTTCAATTGCAAAAAAAAAATGACACGGGTATTGTAAAATAAACTAAATGTTGGCTATGTTTACTGGCAAAATTTTAACAACTTTCGTTCTCCTTCAGTATCGGCGAATTAGACAGGTTATATAAATTGATTGAACGTTGGCTGGCTCAGCTATTCAGAGTCGTGTATTCTAGAATTGCAAATATCGTAACCTCAGTTAAAAAACAATTCATCTGAGTTTTGGGGACGCAGTCGTGAAATATATTATCCCATGTCTGGATCTGACCTTCGTTAATGAGTTTATTTAGTGCAGCGAAGTAGAATTTACTGTAAAACTAGATATTACAGGTTCAAATAAAGACTAGCCTATCAAAAGGCACAAAAAAGCACATTGGCTAACAAGTTATATTACGGTTAGTACACCCACAAAAACTAATTGACACAGACTATTTACTAAAAGTTATAAATACACAAAAAGAAAATAACATGCATTTGTACTTCTGAAAATTTTCTGAAAATCTAGTAATAATTCTGCATTGTTAAGTAACTAAGAAACATGTGTCTCTTGATAAATAGTTAGTGCAATCTATTTAAAGTGTAAATTATTTAATTGTATTAAGTGTGTTAGAAGTGTTGGTGGGGTAAATATCCCAGCAAATGCCAATTCTGACTTGTCCTAATAAGAATGCCTTGCAATCTAAAATAAAGTTTCATAGGAGGATACTGTAGTCTCTAGTAACGACTTCAAAGGTAACACATTTTGTAGAAACATTAAGTTAAGACCTTCCATGTTTGAAAAACTAAAAAGGTTCTCTTTGAAATATGTTTCCTTTTCATGGATAGGTACATTGCGAAAACATGTAACAATTTCTAAAACAAAAGCGCATTCCTAGCACACCTCAACACAGTATATCGGCACTGTACATGACTTCCTTGAAAGACGTTCCTTAAATTTAAATATTTTTAGACACTTTTTACATAATTTTAATGCAGTTGTAATGGTATTACAGGATATTTTATGTTAATTATTTATTTTATTATTTCAATGGACACTTCAAGGTAATATTTGTGTGTATGAACTTTAATTTATCTTAGTTAAGTAACGTATTTTAATATTTATTAATTTTAACCCCAACCTGATTGCAATAATTATTTTATTTTAAATTTGATTGTATATGTTAAGAAATCTCTCACAATACACGATGTATTTTATTTTAAGTGATTATGGTTCTTATTGAACACTAGTTCAATAGTTTTGTCATAGGAGAGGATTTCTTCCTCTTTGCTTAAACATAGTTATATCTCTGAGCCTGAGAGGCTACCATCCTTGTTCTGTGCTGAGAGGCATGTTTAAAGCTAGTGTCTTAGCTATTTTGCTCTCTTGCTCCCTGAACCTTCGAACTGTTAGGACCATGGCAGACTCTACGATGGTCTGGGGATTATATCTGCCGCCATCGTAATTTGGTAGGGCACTACAGAGAGAGTGCATAGGCCAACTAATTACAGTTTATTTTGAGCCATATTGAGAAGAGGCAAATATTTAAATTACTATTAGATGAAATATTTCTAGTGAGCTTCAAGACATCGTGTGAGCAAACTGTAAGCCAAGCTATTTAAGCTTACTTTTATCAGCCTTTTTCTGTTAAAGTGCCTTCATCTTTTCGGTTGAGAACTATCAAGTTAGTTTGCTTCATAATGTCTGTCAAAATTAGTAACCAGGAAATTGTTGAAATTAACTCTAGAAATTTTGTAAATTTGCTACTGAACTTATATTACTGCCATACCCAGAGGTTTGCGAGAAAGTTGTTTCACATCTCTGCGACTGAGTTTGTTAGCCGGACAAACCATTAAATTTGATTGAGCTACCTAATTTTTAAATATCTTCTAGAACTTCAGAACCCGTCCATAGTTAAATAATGTAGAAATATGTGTGTACCATTAGTGTGAGAGATTTTAATTATTTTATTCATGATTTATTTAACACGTTTCATAAAAATTAAGCCATTTGATTCTCAAAGTAATAAACCTAACTATTTCCAAACTTACAGCGTTGATGATTTTATAGGTAACTTACTTGTCATCTTCTTATGGTACCAAAATATCTGAT
>PNEQ01047285.1:108492-138473 GCA_003012365.1 Medauroidea extradentata
GAGGACTCACGGGATGAGGCAAAGCCCCCCCCCCCCCCACATTTTTTTTCGACCTTTCAGGTATAGTTATCTGTAAAATATTACAAATTTTAAAATTGGTATGTTAAATTTTTTGTTGACGAAACGCCTTAAACAGCACTATTTTACACCATAAAAACAAAATTTTTCTGGGAAGGCGCCCAGACAGCCACTTCTTAGACTCGGGGTGTGGACATATGTACTTTTTTTCGGAATTTCACAAAAACTAGATTTGGATCCGCCACAGCTTAACACGAGTAGTACTACTTTATTTGCTTGACAATATGCATTATTCTGGCTACGAAACATTTAAAATAGCAATAATTTATTTTGGTAGTATTAATATGAGCTACCAAGCGATATCAGAAAGACGCGATGTTGTCTGTTGTAGGTGTGGTGGGGGTGGGGGTACGCCGGCTGTTTGCAGGCTATTGGTTATCAGTTATGACGTCACTGCGCACCACAGAGACGTACAACTACTCACTTAACTCGCTTGCTTCATTTTTTTTTTTTCACATTTAAGTTTAAAAACAAATCTCATCAAAAATTTTTACCATTCCAACAGAATGTGACGCTTTTAACATTTCACGTACGTGCCCCAGTTGATCTGTAGAAAATTACCAATTCGCAATTCGTTTTTCACTCAGAAAACCTAGTAAAGCACAATTTTTAAAAACGGTTCTAAATTCGCGTCTTTGAAGATAATGTCTCTTCTAAACCACTGACGCCGGAAGTGAATATGACATTTCAAAATTCTTCAAACAAATCCTCTCTATGTTTAATAATGTGGACATGGTGATATATGTTTTGTTTTATAAGTTCCGTAGCGTTGTAACATGCTACATATCTTTGACATTTCATAGAAAACATTTAACATCTCTACCGTCGCAAGTGCTGAACTATAACCTTCATATTTTGGAACAATTTGCTGGGATACATGCTCTCTTCTAAAATAGTATTTACAACATTAGTAATATCACGTTCATCAAACAATTTTTTTTCGAGTACTTCGCAGAACAATTTGGCTGCGTATTTCGAATGAACATCTTATATTTATGTTGTATTAGTTTAATAACAGTGGATGTTTTAGTGAACTGAAGTAAATATAATTTTCTATAATGTGTGAACTTAAAGATAATATTACTTGGGTCATCGCAAGTGGTTTTATTGTGCACATTGTCGAATGTCCTCGAACATAAGAAAATGAAATTTGATTTTGGTCTTAACGTTTAAACCCCAGTGAACTTTCTCGCGTATACGGGTAGTTTCATTAATCATCTTAAGAAAATATATTAAAAATTTCAAATATGTGTACATGAAACAAAAGCAACTATATCAAATGAAGTTACAATTCCCATTTTTATTCCAAAGGCATTGGGACATATTTTCGTTACCCAATACAAAAAAAATATTATTTAATTTAAAATGTTTGTGAAACGTGTCATAGAAAAGTATGTAACATGTAATTTTACGTAAATATGTGGATATTTTTGATGAAACGCGTCCACTAATTTATGAGAATCGGTTCAGGAAATAATATATTAAGGAATTTAAATACATAAATTCACAGTGCAGAACTTCTTTATCACATGCATCAGCTTCATGTGTCTCCGTAAAGTTAGACTATGTTCACGAAAATTAAAGGTTTAGTTTTTTTTTCGGGAGCCTTCAGAAGCACAACTTCACACAAACAGGATGGTGATCTAATTCGCTTTATTTCCCCTTAAAAAAATAAGTTAAAAATAATCTAGCAACACTCAATCTCATGTTCAATAATAAACAGGTTCACATATTAGCAGAAACGAAGTAGGAGACAAGCATGAATTGTATCAAGAAATATACAAATTCAAGACACAAAAAAAAACTAATGAAATAAAAGAAAGTACACGTAAGCAAAACTTCATACGGAAGTGTTTTAAAATATTAAGTTAAAATATTTTCAGTCACTATAGGAAACTAATAACTAACCTTTCACATGACAGTTTTAAAAATGTATGTTTAAATACCAAGAACAATTACAAAGAGAGCAAAAGTACATTTAAAACTTGTAAATCCTCACGGACTGGAAATAAGTATCACGTGCTACATCGTCACTTTCCAAGCCCAGTGTTGCCAACATGCCGATTTGATAAACATAGTTGGAAAATTGCATAGGAGCATTTTGGTATACGCATGAAAAGTCACAAATGCAACTTTACTGCATATAAATCTGTGCTTATTTAGTTATTTTCAGTTAATAGTAGCAATCGACGATGCGGTTACCACGTGGCCATGAAACACTCCTATTGACGTGACGTCACTGCAGATATCGGCTGCTGTAATGAACGTTACAAAAGCTTACTCAGCTGCAAAAAAAATTGCAGATACTTTATCAACAGCATGATCGAATAGACTACCACAAGTTGGTAATAAATATCGCACCCCATTATTAACTTACACATAAGTAATTTTGAGAAACATAATTAAAAACAGTTAAACTGTATAGGTAAGTCGACTTACACAGTATTTAAACAGTCAAAAATAATGTACGTCAACGAACTATTCAACTAATTGGTATAATAGTATATTGTGAAACGAACAAGTACAAACGAACGCAACAACTTTTGCGATTTTGTTACAAGATAAATATTAAACTTAAACGGTAGCTGCATTATTGTAGCCTGTTGGAAATTACCGAAATTCGTGAGCTAACAGAAGTGTATACAAATGTATAAGTTTTGCACAATCTACAGAAAATCACTTCCACCATTGTTACACGGGAGCGTTGTACAGCAATTTTCATCATGTTTTTTTTTGTACCAGATAATTTTTTATTACTTTAGATACAAAATGTGACTAAAATTTGCTCATTTTTTTATCTCTCTTATTTATCGCAAAATGGCTTGTTCAAGTCAAAATTTGCATGTTATCGTTTTAAAGACTATACTAAAACCAACTGACATACCAAACTGAAAAAAAAAAATCACTGTGGATAAAGACATCGCAATTTACAATGTCACGTATGTAAAAATAAAGAATAACAATTTTTGGCACTTAAATAAAATGCTGAAATTTAAAACAAAAATATTAAATCTTCAATAATATCCTTAAAGGTACAAAAATATTATACTTTATGGTTTAGCATAGTTGAACTTGTAGCCTACAACATCGTTACTCACTGTGAATTTTTTCAGTTTGGAAAGTGAGTTGGTTTTAGTGTCGTCCTTAAAAGGGAAATATGCATATTTTGGATTTAACGAGCCATCACGCAAAAACTATGCGAGATAAAAGAATTTTATAAGAGCAAAATTTAGTCACATTTCGTGTCTAAAACAGCAATAAAAAATCTGGTAAAAATATGAAAATTAAAATATGGAGATGAAAATTTCCGTTCACCGCGCCCTTACCTTGAGGCCTGAAGGAAGACTGTCAGATATAGTGATGGGTCGTTCGCGAACGACTCGTTCAAAATGAACGGCTCACTCACCAGAGCGGCTTGCAAGTCCCGAGCCCACTCCATTGCAAGTAGATTTTTGAAAATCGAGGGTTGGTAATCAATGTTACTGTCCCTATGCATGGTTACTTCCCTGTGTAGGAGGTAAGGAAACTGTAAGTGTAGGATTTAATTACCGCGTTCTCTTTAATGCTGCAGTCCGTTTTCGAAAAGCAACAAGTTTGGTAGAAAATTTCATCCAAGCACTATTACTCCCTTCTAAAAAGGACTCCCAAACCTGTTTTTTTTTGTGACCTTGAATTTATAGAAACCATAACAACATTCCCCGGAATTCAATCAGAGAATCAAATAATTTTTAAAAAATAATGTAACTTGAGTATTAATAAAATAATTATATTTCTGCGTTTAATTATAGCAGCTCGGAGTACCGAGCTGCAATCGGCTCGTTCATGTTAGCTGCGCGAATTTGCTAATTACTCTCGGATCGTTCGTGGGGGTCACAGTAGCCGAATGGTTTGCCAACCCCCCGTAGCTGAGTTGGTTGAGCGACCGACTTGGATACGAGGGGTTCTGGGTTCGATTCCCGGGTCTGGCTGGGTGTAAAATTTGTGTTTGTCCGTTAGCGTCTTTTCAATGGTCAGAGTCACCATATACTGTCACAACTGGGGAATTGTCACATACTAAAGCTGTAAAGGGGGGGATGTTTGGCTCGTTGACGATGTTGCGACCTCGCCAAGGAGCCTAACATTAAAAAAAAAAAAAATGGTCAGACCTCTCGCCTACCACACAGGCGATCTGGGTTCGATTCCTGGCGGGGCCGGTCTATGAATTTTTGCATGTGGGACTCGTGCTGGACGATGCGGTTGGTCGGCGGGTTTTCTCGGGGATCTCCAGTTTCACCCGCTCTATCATTCCGGCGTTGCTCCATACTCACCTCATGCCACCCCTCACCAGCGCTAAAGACCTTGATTTTGAGCGCTGACCAAAATTATTCACTCACTCACTCAGATCGTTCGTTCGTTCGCGAGTGTTTAATGAACACGTAATGGCGAGCTGCTCAACGCTCTCGGCTCGTCATTCGTTAGCGAACGATATAAAAAGAAGGCTTCACGCTGCTCTGCGCATATATTCTCCGCATCTTCTTTCCACCATTTACCCCCTTCACCCTAGCATGCGAGCTGCTACGTCACGGGAACTGGCTCTTGAATTTGTACTGGTTCGACCCATAATAAGTCCGATATCTTGGTTGCGTGGTTAGAGCTTCTGACTATTGAGCCAAGGGTCCCGGGTTCGACTCCCGACTAGGGAGGTCAATATTTACAGATGTCTCTCTGGGTAGAGGACTGAGTGTTGTTTGTCTCCTCGTATACACACAGTGGAAGACAATAGAGTAGCATCGTAGTTACATCCCTGCCTAGTCAACCTCGGAGTACGTCGTGTATCCGTCACCCGGCGACCTGCATGGCTGTAAATCTGTCTTCTAGCAGAACGTTCTTTTTCTTCAAAATAACCTACACCGCTCTGCAAACACATAGTTACATTTATTGTGGTTACATAACCTGACACAAGGGTTAGTTATGAATTAACGTACAACATTTAAACTATCTTTAACTAAATTAAGTAACTTAATTTATAGCGTAAAACTTGTATACGGTGCCGTATCAAATACGACACGACTTAAATAATATATGTATGATATTTTTTTATTTATATTTCATAAATTCAGGCTAATTATTTTTTGCATTGTTAATAACTTGTTTACTATTATATTTACAATAAAAGGTATTATTGAGTTATTCTAATTTGTTAATGATATTTCAAAATGTTCACTTTCAATTTCAGCTATTCTTTCTTGTTACATCAGTTCGAGCCGACCCTTGTCTCGCTATAGTGTTTTTTCTTAGCAGAACAGTAGCTGCTGAGCTTTACATTCCTCTGTCAGTAGTTCTGTCGTACCTCCGTCTTCATGTCACGTGCTACTACCGTTGCAGTGCGTGATTTCTGTATTTCACCGCGTGATTTTTCTGCAGTTTAGCGATTCTGTTCACGTGATTGTCGCATGCTACTGTGCTTCAATGCGCACTTTGCCGATGTTGATACTGTTGCTAACTATTTTCGATGCTCGATTGTTAAACGTTTCTGTAGCTTCTTTTGTTGCTTTTCTTAACACTTTGCCGTCAACCAACGTATCGTCAAGATGAGTGTTTTTGGTGTTCCTGCCTTTTTGGCAGATCTTGGCACTTAAGTTTCAAGTTTCCATTATTTATCTTTCTACATAATGTAGCTAATCAATATGTTGTAAAGTAGTAAACCTGTAGTGCTACATTATTTTTAATCTTTTATTGTGGTTGTTTCATCTGTGATTTCAAGAGATTATCTTCGCCCTCGTCTGGTGAGTAATTTTCCTATGAGAGGTTTTATGTTCTATTTAATTTTCATCTTCTTTAATTTTTTTTCTCGTCCTGGCCTATTCGCGTCTTGGAATATTTACGAGCTGGCCTGTAGTCTCTACTACAGACGTCCTGTCATTCTGGCCTTTTTTGGGGCCTTTTCTTCTAATTTTCGTCTTCTTTGTTTCGCCGCAGTAACTGGGAAATATGAAGTCATTCCAGCGTGCTGTACTCTTCTACTGCGGGACTTTGAACAGATAAGCCGCAACTGAATTTGTATTGTATTTTAATCTATAAATTAACAGCTGTCACGCTTACCTTTTTTAAATGTAATATTTGGTTACGTTCGTTTTTAGTAAGTAATATTAATTTAATAACAATTTAAAATTTTACAAGGCCTAATGGATGTATCCAATTTACATGTAATTTTGCTTTTATTAATTTATTACGTCAGTAATTTGGACGTACGTTATTTATTTAGCCTATAGAATGGGCATTTACCGTTTCAATAATTTTATTGTGAATTTAAAAAAAAATAATTGTATAATCAATTCACCATTTTCATTTAACTGTGCCTGCAAGATTTGGGCTTTTATAATTTCTGTACAATTCAGTACTAATGGAATATTCATCAATATAATTTAATATTTTTGTGAATTTTATTTAAAAGAAATGAAAAAAATATTTTATTACAGTAAAAATTAATAATCATTTTGAGCAACCACAAATTTCAGACTTCTCTTTTAATATATTTTACTCTGATGTATATTGTTTACTATGACGAGAGAGTCTATCAATTATTTAATTAAAATAATTATTATTTTTTGCCTGTTGCGTATGGTATCCCAGCATTTATTTAATCGTGCATTGCTTCATCTGTGTTATTGTTTGTTTACAACAGCTTTCACTGGTTTTGTGTGTTTGTTAATGCGCCACCTTCTGTTTTCATTTATGTTTTTATTTTTGTAAGCATGTTTGTGTTTATTTACCAGGGACTGTTGTTTTTGCTTTACGATTAATTGCTACTTAAAAATAATTCGTTAACCTGCCATACGCACACAGCGCAAAACGACTGATAACAAATGTAATTTATTAGCAAACATAGCACTGCATTTAATAAAATACAATAAGAATTATCTCGAAAATGTCTTAGATTTAAAAACTCATAAAATTAAGTGTTCAATGCATGTAATAAAACGTTTAATCTTACTGTGAACATATAATTCCCGGTTTTCCAAGTTAATAGAGGAAATACTAATATAACACCGAAAAGCATGTTAATGTACATCGAATAAATATTCAATTTAAGCCACGAGATTAAAAATTATCTAACATTCTGTACTTTAAAAATCTTAGGTATTTACATTGGAAAACTTCAAACCCAAATTTATTTTAAGAAACTATTTCAAATTAGGAAAGAAATGTTGTAAAAGTGAGAAATTTCGGTTGGTATAGTCTAGAAAAAGAAAATGTGATATTTTTACTACCGGTAACTATCGTTATTCTGTTATTGTGTTAAATACAAACTGTTTACTATAAAAATTGTATACATTGATATTTTTAATGTAATTTTGATGCTTATATGTGTGTGTGAATTTGGGTGTGTGTGGTTGTGTGTGTATGTGCGTATTTACGTATGTATATGTACATAGATACGTACATACATACATACACACATACATACACATATACACACATACACACATTCATACACACATATATACATACATATATACATACATATATACATCCATACACACATATATACATACATACATAAATACATACACGCATACATACCCACATACATACGCACATACATACACATAAACATACATACGTACACACATACATATATATGTGTGTGTACGTATGTATGTTTATGTGTATGAATGTGTGTATGTATGTGTATGTATGTGTGTATGTATGTGTGTATGTATGCGTGTATGTATATATATATATATATATATATATATATATATATATATATATATATATATATATATATAGAGAGAGAGAGAGAGAGAGAGAGAGAGATGGTGTTTTGGCAAAAGGTCGTAAGCCACATTGCAATAATATTCCTGGTGTTTAACACAGTAATTAAATTACTAGCTACTAAATAATTTCTACTTTGATTTAACAAATGAAACACAAACCGACAGTGTTTCAGTAGTTAAGCTTGAAAATAATTATATTTAATGTAACTGTAGGTAACGAGGTTTGTCAAAACTCCATTTATATAATTTATATATATCACAAGAATATTACCACCTAGAACTATATTATAAATTATAAATAAAATGGCCTTGAATTATAAGTATAAAGTATTGATAATCAACTACATTTGCGGTAAAGTTAATTAATTTTATTTTTCGCAGCCTTCCCAGGCAGTTCGAAAAAGCTGTACCCGAAGTACACCAAGCACGCTCCCGCTGAGATTGGGAGGTACTTCAAAATATGCGAGATGCTCTGTTCGCCAGCCGAACTATTGGAGAAAGTCAAGACAAACCCCTGCAACAGTAGCAAGTACACTGTGTTGTGGGAGAACTGCCAGAAGTGGGTAACAACGCTGGCTAAGGATATCGGCGGTGAGCTGGCTGAGAAGATCGACAATTACAAGACATTGACTGAGGTGGCTCTCCACCTTGTTGCAGGTGTCGCCATTGCGGTAGCCACTAAAAGCTTGGGTTCCTCCAGCAGATAGTCTGACCTATACAGCAAGATTTTGAGATGAAAGATGTTATGAGAATATACGGACTCATATTTCTTTTTTAGGAAAACGTTTTAAATGATCAGCCGTAATATTTCTGACCACGCTCTTATAATTGAAGCGAAGCCAGTCATTACCATTTCCAGTGCCACGATTGTGAGTAGGTATTATTTTATGTTTATGAACTATCTTTACAGTTTTAATTGTAATTTGTAAGCATGTTGACAAGAAAGTAATAACGAATATTGTTCGTAGATTTAAACAGCTACTGTATTGACACAGTCAACTTAAGTTAAACACTTAACTCTTTGGTCATGTATACTGTAAAATAACACTTTAGAAGAGTTTCCTTATTACAACTAATGCTTCTGCTAAAAATATAATAATTGGTGTACTGCAATAAATTCCTCCTGGGGTATCTTTAGACATGTTTTCGTGTGTTTTTGTTTCGCACATAGCTGACATAAAGGTAAAATTACATAATCAACATCATCAACTAGAACCACTTAAGGGTGCTAAACAGTTACAAGAATTCTCAAATACTTGTCACCAAGTGCGAGAACCTCTTTAGACCTATATTGCACGGAGTCAACAAAAATCTGCGGAACTTTTTGTTGTTAGCCTTCACGTTGGAAGGGGTTGGAGGTTTTAAGGAAGAGGAGGCATTTTTTTTTGTTCAAACATATTTTTGTAATACATGAAGTGAATTCATATAAATCATGTGTGGGGGGAAATTTTATTTCTATAAACTATCAACTATTTACGAAGGTGATAAGAAACTTTGTTGTTTATAATTTTTTGATAGATTACTTGATTTTCTTTATTTGTTGTACTTGCTCAAATATAGCCTTAAATTTGCATATTAACAAATTTGAAAACAGACGTTCCTAATTGTATCATTTCTTTACATCATGCAAAAATATAACATGTCTGCATAAACGTTACTTAATTTTATTTGCTTTCACATTGCCCTTTTAAACTGTTCGAAATCATGACCTTTATTTTCCTGTTAAGGGTGTCCAAGTGGAATAAAATCATAATTTTATAAAATATTTTTGTAGACGAAACCTCTATGTACAGTTTGTTCTCAAGAGAAAAGTTTAACTCGCATAGTTTTCTCATAACAGTGCATCATAGTCGAAATTGACACATAACGCTCAAATGCAAATAGTGAAAACAAAAGGACTTACTTAGGGGCGTGGTCTACCGCAATTTTCATCACCATTTTTTTTTATATTTGATTTGTACCAGATATTTTTCTTTTCTTATTTTAGACACAAAATGTGACTAAATTTGGCTCTTATTAAATTTTTTTGTTTCTCATAGTTTTCGCTTAATGGTTTGTTAAAGTCATATTTTGCATGTTTCCGTTTTAACGACCACACGAAAACCAGTTGATATACCAAACTCAAAAAAAAAATCACAGGGGATGAAGACATTACAGGCTACAATGTTATGCTCTTAGAAATAAAGAATAAAAATCATTTGTATTTTTAAAAAATTATTGAATTTTTAAAATTTTTATTTTCAGTTTCAGAATTTTTTTAAAATACTAATAATTTTTATTCTTTATTTTTATGAGCATGACATTGTAGCCTGTAATGTCTTTATCCACTGTGATTTTTTTTCAGTTTGATATATCAATTGGTTTTCGTGTGGTCGTTAAAACGGAAACATGCAAAATATGACTTTAATAAGTCATTACGCGAAAACTATGAGTGATAAAATAATTTCATAAGAGCCATATTTAGTCACATTTTGTGCCTAAAATAAGAAAAAAATATCTGGTACTTTTAAAAAATATAAAAATGTTGATGAAAATTGTGGTAGACCGCGCCCTTAAATAAAATAGTTCAGTTGAATAACATTTCATGAGCTACGATATAAAATATTTAGAAACCCATAACGTTAAAAAGTTTCAAAGAATCGCTGAAGTGCAGGAAAGGAGCTGCGAATTCAGCTTTTTTTTTTAACTCAGTCAAAGTCCAATAAGAACTTACGTGTTTTGTTACTTATAGCCAATGGCATGTTATTTCACTGTGAATCATTTCACTTAAGTTAGCCAATTGGTTTTCATTATTTACTTGGTAGGGTAACGTGAAAATTTTACTTTTAAGTACCGTGTTATGATAAAACTACGTTCTGGCTAAAATTATTTCGTAACGGCAAACTTACACTATTTCGTAAAAATATAAATTATGATTTTATTTCATTTGAACTTTCTTAAGGGCCCTGCCTATATGACCCAGCTTGTGGTCATGTAAATTGAGTGGAGACTTAATGTTATAAGTAATAATTGTTTCATCATAAATTTTGAAAATATTTGTAATAAACGAATATTGTCCTAATTTAAATATTTTTGTAAATATTGTCAGCAACACATATGTTAACAAAATTTTGCAATTGTTTAGTTTCCGTAAAATTTAAATAATACTATTATTTATATTAAACGTTATTTACTCAACATAAACACTTGCTATGTTTCGTAATGTAGCACTTTGTCTTCAAGATATTCACGTGAAATTCTTCTTGTTTAAAAACGTTATATTTTAATTGTCAACATTGAGTCAACATTTCATCGCCATGAAGGTTGTCTGCCCTGGACGTAAGATGTCATGTGGAGCCGCGGTCGTGTATGACTCTAGCATTTCAATTTTGTTTATATTGTTCAATTCGCGATGTTGACAGCGGCTAACCCTGGCATTTTCACCATCATATTTTCTCAAGCAACTAAATCTTTCTTACAGACGTTTAGGGCACAAGAGAAACACACAATAGTCCTACATCTTTCTTTTATGTCCTTAAATGATAATATCACCTCTAATATAATCAGATAAAGGCGATACTACGACGAAATGACTGGACGACAGTTCAGGGTGCAGCGACATAAAGGCTACGACGTATGAGGCGCTCGTATCTTTGTCACCCTTACCGCTCCGGTGCCACTAGATACAGTAGAACACTGTTATAACGTTTTTCAAGGGACCTGTGAAAAAAGTGTTGTATGCAGGAAAATTTTATAAGCAGGAATCAGTATTTTTACACCAATAAATAGATATTACACAAAAGTAACTTAAAATTTAATAGTTTATGTTCAGTAAATGAGCCCATAGTGAGATTAAGCTATAGTATCTGTTTTTTTTTTGTAATTTCCATCTTTTTTTCATATTGGGAATCTGGTTCTATATTTGTGTCTGTCTTCTGTGTCTGGGTGTTGTCACCATATTCGACTGAATTCTATCTCCAGAATTCTTTGTTGTCTTTAAAAAAAACTGACAAATCCTTTGGGATTGCTTTTTTCTTTTTTTGTGTGCGTTTTTATACTATATATATATATATATATATATATATATATATATATATATATATATATATGTATGTATGTATGTATAAAAACGCACACAAAAAAAGAAAAATATATATACATATATATTATTGTTCGTTTTTCGTTATTTGTCATATAACACGGGTTCGATCAGCAAAAACATAAGCAATGGCGTATGTCCACAAACCAATAAATTCTAATAAATATATTATTTGCACATTTTGAATTACAAAGTGGGTATAAAAGTCAATATAGCTGCACGCACTCACAAACTGCATTAAGCACGTCATAGATGAGCACCAGTGAGCTACATACAAATTTAATTATTAAATTAATTATCAGTTGCAAAATATTTGCGAAAATCGCCACACCACTTCCTCTCCCTTTCTCGAACATTTAAAAAAATCCGCTGCCTGTCTCCTCCTGTCTTCTAGCCAGTCAGCCTGCAGCGCCCGGGCAACTAGTCTGATCCTGCGCCACGTTGGACGGTATCTCTTGTTTGGTGGCTTACATGGACTTACATGGGTGTCTAGGTGGCTTCCGAGAATGTTTTACCCCTGTCACAAAATATAGTATTATCCAGTGTGCTCTCTGGGTAAGTTGTTGACAAACATGAAACAAATGCAAGTAAAAATAGGGGACTTTCAAACAAAACGGACTATTGCTCATGCAGCATGTCGAAAAAATTACTCAGGGAAATCAATCTAACAGTAATACAAAATAAGTAATACAATGCGAGAATTTCTAGTACGAAACAATGGTTAAAACAGCTTTACCTTGCCATCTTCACTGTACATCGAAGACTGTTTGTTTCGCTGGAACCTAGGGTCTGAAAAAGACACTATGCATGACCTTCCCCTAGCCCTCATAATACTGTCGGGGAATAGGGGTAGGCTGCGTTGCCTGAGTAGCCAAGCTGAACAAAACGAAAAGCCAAAACAAAAAATAAAATAATAAACACTTCCTAACAGATATTGAGCAGCTCGCAACAGTCACAAATGTTTAATTGAGAGGCACCAAGAACACAGAGAGATGTTAGGACTACACCAGAGTAAGTAAAGAAGATGATAGAAGGATAAATATAAGTAACAGAGACAATCATCTAAAATTTATTTAAAAGATAAATCGCTATTACCATCGATCTATCAGGACTATGAAAAGCAAAACACAATTACAATTACAATGCTGAAGACGACGAGGGAACACTTACTGTCCATTCACTACTTACAACAACTAAACAACACGAACAGAGTAAGTTAACTTGTTGCAAGGGGAATATTCCAAGTTGTTTTTAAATAAGACAAATATTTTAATCATTTCTACTAGAAAAGAAAGAGGGAAGAAAGAGGAAATAATAGCAGAGGGAAAGACTACATATAGTCCGTCTCATGTAAGAGTTCCACTTATTGACAGTTGTGTTGGCACTTCTTTTTACAACAATTTCATGAAATAAAAGACATTTTTCTCTACAACAGTAGATTAGAGAATACAAAAACACACTCAACTGGCTCTTAAAGTATACAGTTCATAAAAATTAAAATTATTTTCCTGTAGAAATTGGTTACACAGTAGTCTTCAGAACTGTCAAAAAAAAATGGAAAACTAAAGAAAGAACCAGGGGAGCGATGATAAGGTTCAGTGTTTCTGCTGTTGCTTTTCTGAGATCATGAGTTGGCCACAGGAAGGTCTCAGTGGTCTCAGCGGAACACAATTTTTTAGAAAATTATTTCTTAAGTTATCTTCTGATTTACGGTGAAATGTTATTTTATTCTCATAACCTTCGCTGATGTACATAAATTATCTTTACATCAATTCACATACATTTAGAAATTACAACAAATGTGGCTACCATAAATTTTGTAATGGCTATGATCTTGGATCAATTATTGAACCAAAAATATCGACAGTTTAGGATCACATTCAAAATGATTTGGATCAAGTGCTGATCTTGTTACGTGCAACACTTGATCCAGCAAATGATCTTAGACCAATTCATGAACTTCCTTTGTGCAACCGGGCATTGCATGGTTCTAACATCCTCACCACTTACCGCCAGAAAAGTCGGTTCGTAGGTGCAGAGAACACACTGAGATCTTTCACCTCAAGCAGATTGCAACAATATCGAACAACTGCCAATCAGCTTGTTTTTTGCACTATGGGAATTTTGGTTTTAACATACAGATGTTCCTGATAAATTTTACAGCTATATATTTCTAAATTAAAGTACACTTGAACATCAGAAATGGGAACTGCTAACATGTATCCACCGAGATTAACTACTTGTTATAATTGTTACAAATTTATATTTCAAATTTGTAGGACTGACTAAAATTGTAGGAAAATTATGTGATTGACATTAGTCAAGAATTTCCACACGGAACAGGGTACGTGATTGCTTTGCCGTAAGGACTGCTGATACTAAGTCTGATGAACCTGTTAAATTTCATGAATAAATCCAGAACAGCTATTTTCCGAAGCTTCTTTGAAATTTTGAAAATAAGCAGTTAAACATCTAAATTTATTCTGTTCTTTACCAAACAATTCACCAATAACATAATTTACAACTGATAGTTGATTCGAAAGGTTTCCTAATGCCGGATGATATGTAGATACTTGACTAATAATTTGTTCGAGATAATCCACCAATTTTTTATTTGACATGTGCTCAACCACCCACGCATTCATCGCAACCGTTCGTCAACACCCAACAGTGACCCATCGGCAACATTCACACCAACGGCCCCACTGCATCTCGGAACACACCCTGCAGGCTTCCGAGACTGACAGGACCGATTGAGTAGCCAAGTTCGTGCAGCCACGTGCTCAACAGTACAATACAAAGGAAAGTGCCACGGTTTCAAATAATCCTACCAAGTAATGTCACCGCAACACACCCCAACACCAATTAAGCAAGGGACATTGGTCATTTCACCAAGCACTGCACCATCGCTGATCACGAAGTACGCATATGCCGAAGTGTGTGTCACCTGAAGCAGACAGTGCGGGAGTTGTTAGGCCGACATAGTAGTGGCGAGGCATTCGCAGAATTTTCACGAAATTAATAAGCACCCACAAGGCAAGTAAACAATTTTTTTATGCAAAGTGCCTAGAATTGCTCAACGACTCTGAACCGCCGAGCGCGGCCCAGGGTGGCAACGTGACAAACACAAAGACCATGCAACGTGCAACCATTTTTATGCAAAATAAAGATAGTGAATGAGAATGATGTATCATGTCAAACTGCTTTATCTGTTCTTTTATGATAAGTAGTGCCAGCTCAAACTCTGAGAGACGACTTAACAAGCCAACCAGAGGAGAAGGCACATTTAAAATAATTTCCCTCGGTACGTTTATTCACGTTATTTCAGCCAATTCTATTATGTTAATGTCTTTAAGGGCTAACGTGCCTTTTATGTAACTTTTAGGGTACTTGTATGTAGTCAGTTTCAGCACCACTTGCTTAAAGTGGCCGCGCATAGTTTTGGTGGACGCTCTTAGCTACTTAGCGGGAGCGAGCGCCATTGAACTCAGTCTTGTCTCGGACGTGTAGGGAGTAGGCCATGTGACGCGCGGCACCTGGACCAGCATCGTATCCTGTCTTATCATGTAGCTGCAATAGTGTTTTCGCTTTATCTTCCGGAACAATATAACATAACTATAATTCAGATCGTCCAGGAGTGGAGTCACCCCCATTCCTCCAGGGGTTTATTTCTTACGTAATTCCACCATCGTGCAACCCCATGTTCGTGCGTTACAGTTATAGCCACCCACCGGCTATAGACGTGGGGACTGCTTAAAGCACAGCTTTGGGTTCTATTATGCGCCAGTAACTGCTCAATAAATGCACAGTGAAATCTAATCACGCGAGTGAGTTATTTGGTCACTGCCACTTCATGGCCCTTCTGGAGCTAGTCCCACCAACCAGCCGCTTTACGGTTTCTGCGTCAGCACATCTGGACGTGGAGGAGACAGAGGGGACTCGCCACACGGGCAGTAGACCTGCAACCATCACCACCAGCAGCTGGCACTCTCCAGAGCGTTAGGTAAGACGCCTCTCACCACCTTCGCCATCACCACAGACACATTATATTAATGAGACTGTCTAGTTGGTTGGCTGTCACAACATCACAGCGACAGCACCAACTAGAGAATTCCCCTATAAACATTAATCTTTGTTTTATACTGTATGTTGCTTTTATCTCGAGTAGGTCCTCACCTGCAGTAGTATTGATTTCATAAAATAAACTGTTAAATACTTTAGCACTATTTAACGATTCTGTCTGGATTTGGCAAACATATTTTCTAAACGGAATTATGCGGGAACTATTGAAATATAACTAATTCGCGGAGACTGACAAGTGTAAAGATCAAATCGTTTTGTAAGTAAGTGTTACAGGAGAAGTGTGCATCGTCACTTTTTTCATCGGCTGGACATGAGACCCAGACACAGCAGTCCTTGGCTCGGATCCTGAGTTGATTTCTGGTTCGACAGCTCGCAGGGAAACTGCTGTGGCTGCTGCGAGGAACAGCATCATGGTCACCATCTAGTGTGTTTACTCGTTTGTTGACAATCCTACTAACACCCAATAAGTCGATTTTACACCACGATGATATCCCAACCTGTTACATTATATACTGCATTTCTGCAGTACTCAAATTACATGTACCCTTAGATAAACTTACAACACACAACAAATCTCTACAGACTACACAAAACATTTGTTAAGACCTAAAATAATGCTTTAAGCACTCCACATTGACTACTTCTGTAGTGGACTGACCTAGTTTTGCTCTCCTCGAGGGATGATTCTGCAAGAGATAAGAAATTAGGATAAATCTTTCTCACAACTTTGGTGAGTCTGTGCCATCGATGTAGTAGCTATGGAGTGAGAACTTTTTATTTCTTACCTGAGTGAAGATCAGTACCTCATCTTCTGGTTTGTGATCCACTAGTATCTCAGCATCTGCTTCTCCTGCTCTCTCCTGAGATTATTCAGAGCCAAATGTTGGATGTTCTTCCAAGTCTGTCGTAGATACTGGCTGTTTGACTTGTCCACCTTTAATTTTAGACACTTTACTTGGTAGAGTGGGTTCAAGACCATACGACAATACAAAATGACTGAATTTTAAACTAGTCTGCTTACTAAGGTTATAGCTAAAAGTCACTAAGGGAGAAAATAATCCAAACCCTTTTGACTGGCACTAACACGGTTGGAGAGCATGGTTGTCAGGGGAGCATGAAGTCTCTCTACGGCTCCATTCGTTTGGGGTCGTAACCCAGAGGTCGTGGAACCTCGGATATTCATCAGCTTCAATAGGTCTCTCACAATTGAGGAGCTGAAAACTTTTCCCCGGTCTGTCAATATGGTACTAGGGGTAGAATGTCTACTAATTACATTCTACAATAAGAAATGAGCCACTTCGTGGGCATTTCCTGTAGGTACTGCTCGTGTCTGTGCCCATCGAGTCCCATAATCAATGCATGTTATGCAATATATGATCCCTCGGGTGGTTTTTGGGAATGGGCCTATTAGGTCGATACCTACCCTCTCAAGCGTAGTTCCGGCGGATATGGGCTGCAATTATCCAACTGGTTTCTGGTTTACATCCTTTTTTGATCGACAGTCGTTGCGTGATCTGACATAGGCTCCGACTTGTTTTGTCATCCCCTTCAGGTAGACACACCTCATGATTTTATCTAAACTTTTAGCTAGCGCTAGTAGTCTTCAAATGAGAATGTTCTCATGACACTCACTTAAAATCTCAGAGGTCAAACTGGCTGGAATTAATAACAATTTCTGTTGACCCTCAGGATTGGTGTCAAATTTGTACAGGTCTTCATCCTTTAAACAGAAATTTTTAGCTGACTTGCCCAATTTAGTGTTTTCTTTAATAGGTTTTCAACTTCCTTAGTTAGAGATCCTAAATGTACATCGTCGAACTGGATCTTTGCTATGTCAAAACCTGGTAGTGTGAAAATTAGTAATTCTAAGGTTTTATTTTCATCATTCACATTTCTCTCATCTGCAGGATTCCGGCTTAGACAGTAGAGAAATGGTACGATGTAAACGAACGTGAATGTTTGGCAATAACGTGGTTGTTCAAGCGGTACAGAACCAACCTAGAATATCAGCACCTTGCGTTATGCACAGACAACCGGTGCTTAGTGTAGCTGCACAATACACGTGAAACACACAGCAAACTGTCCAGGTGGTCTTTGCTGTTGCAATCTTTTGATTTTCGCGTAGAGAACATACCAGGGTCAGAAAACCAGTTGGCAGACACACATTTCAGATCACCTGATAAAAATATGTTCGTGTGCGACGAGGCGGAATGGGAAGAGATATTACCCCCGATGTTACTGGATGTCAACCACATTGCGACTGTCACTTGTACCAACATCCTCCTAACTAAAAACATTAACATTGATCATCTGTATAATGCCATCGTAACATCGCAACAGCGCACCAGACGCGATAGCCGCACAACAACAAAGTGGGCAGCAGTTGCTGGACTGATGGCGTGTTGTGGACGGGTGGGTGGAAACTCGTGTACAAGGAATGGCGGCTGGAAGTTGTACGTACCACACACCGACAAAACAGCTGTCCTGAAATCCACACATGACAGCCAAAATGCCGGACACCCAGGTTCAAACCAAAATTCACATAACGTTCTACAATATTTTCATTGGCTCGGCGTCGCTTGCGCAGCGCGGGAATATGTCAGGAAGTATTTACCATGCAACAAAATCAAAACCAGACGCACTGATGGTAACCAACAGAAACAACCACGCATCCCACTGGAACCTTTTGACACTACAGTTCTAGACATTATGAGACCCTACCCAACAACATCGAGCGGCAAACGCTTCATTGTCATAGTGACAGACCTACTTTCTAGATGGCCAGAGGCCTACACTTCAAACAGCGCTTGTGTCAGCAACATCGCCTCAGTACTGGAGAATGAATTCTTCCCCAGGAGTGGCTACACCCGAGTGATATTATCAGATAATGACACATTGTTCAGGGGCAAGAAATGGCAGGATCTATGCACTAAATGGGGTATATCAGAGCACACGACATCTGTTTACCATCCTAGAGCTAACCTCTCTAACAGCACAGGTGGTGCCACAAACGTTGCTACAATGTTACAATGTGTCAAGTTATTTACACAGTCCATCGACATGTTGCTTACATGTGCCAAAAATTTACACCGGCAACAATGCAGATGGGACTTCGCAGCACGTTTCCTGCATGTGCCAGAAACGTTACGTGGGCAAAGTTGCAGATGCGACCTTGCAGCACATTTCACGCATGTGCCAAAAACATTACATGGGCAACTTTGCTGATGGGACCTCGCAGCACGTTGCCTGCACATGCAAGAAACGTTACAGGGCAATGCTGCAGATGGGACCTTGCAGCACGTTTCCTGCACATGCCAGAAACATTACATGGGCAATGTTGCAGATGGGACCTTGCAGCACGTTTCCTGCACATGCCAAAAACATTTCATGGGCAACTTTGCTGATGGGACCTCTCAGCATGTTGCCTGCATGTTCCAGAAATATTACAGTTGTGACTTTCCCCACCATATCAGTTAGTTTCATTTCTGACCAACGGATGCCATACATGAATAACAGTAATTGTTTTATATTAACGTGTACAAAAAATTCAAAAATTCTGTGTTTTACATTAGCTATTGTATTATGGTATCCAATTTACTCAATTAATTTTTTTAATAGGAACACCACATTTAAAAATGTAAAACTATTTAATATTCACTTAATTATGACAGGAATGTAAGCATTTAGTTTAAGCACCATTAATAGTGCAATATTTTTCATATCAATGATTGTGTATCCGAATACTCAATGTCAATACAAAAATGGTAATTTTTTATACTCACATTTCATCATCATTCTGACATTAAGTAATGACAATGTACATATTTGACTTTGTGCAACGGTGTATGGAAGCTAAAAAAATTAATCTAGAAGTTTTGAAATAAGGCTGTTCAAGTTGTAACAATGTGCTAATCCTGTGATTTCGAGGCGCTGGCGAAGTGCAGGCAACTTTGCAATGTGATGTTGCCTGCACGAGACGTTGGCACATTGCCTGCACCTATTAGGCACATTCCTGGCACAACAGAGCACATTGTAGCAACATGTTGGATGTGTGCTGATAATGTGCTGGTATTGTGCAGTTTGTGATGTGCAGGCAATGTCACATTGCAACATTGTCTGCACGAGATGTTGGCACATTGCCTGCAGCTATTCTGCACATTCCTGGCACAACAGAGCACATTGTAGCAATGTTCTGTATGTGTGCTATTCATGTGCTGGCAATGTGCTGTTTGTGACATGCAGGCAACATAACACTGCAACGTTGCCTGCACGAGACATTGGCATGTTGCCTGCATCTATTCTGCACAGTTCTGTCAAATCACAGCACTTTGTAGCAACATCACACTGTTACAGTATGATGTGCAGGCAACGTGCAGGCAACACTGCCATGCTGTTAGTGCCCATGGAATGATGTAATCAGGACGTCAAGTTTCAACTCCACTTGCATCTCCATGCCGGGGAAGATCACAGGAAATGGGCCAAACAACTGCCACAAGCTCTGTTCACCATACGGCTATGCATAAACGAAGCCACAGGATATTTACCATCAACGCTATTGCAGGGTTGTAGCTTAACCCTACCGGGAGAACTCAACTGACCTCAGTCACAGAGGTCAATAACCTCAGAGAACAAAGCGCGATGCAGTGAGCGACGGGAAGCCGATGTACTAAGCGCCCGTAAAAATAAAAACAAATACATCTCAAAGTGGGTGCCAACAACTCGACCTCCAAACCCGCAATGTATAGGGCAGAAAGTATTTGTGAAGGAACTTCTGCTCGCCTCAACAAACAAAAACTTTTGCGCAGGCTTAGGTCCGAAGTGGAGTGGGCGACAAACCATGATAAAAACACTGAGTGCTAACACATGCGTGGCACGGATAGGACCACGCCGCACAAGGAATGTCAGTAGAGACAGCTTGTGTCACGCACAGAGCCTGGACGCAACGGGCTCGCGCACGAGCATAGAACAGCATGCTGAGACAGGAGCAGAGGCGGCAAAGCCTGGGACACCAGGCAATGCATACAATGGCCCACTACAGCAACCATTGCCACACCAAAGTTGCAGCGAGCTGCTAAACGAGACAGTACATGACGAAATTACATCACCTGGGAGCACCGAAGTGGAACAGGACACAACAGCACAAAACAACCAAGAACCCAGGCAGCCTGTTGACTTGATCTAGCAAGACATTGCACCAGATACAATAGGGGAGGATTCCGAACCTACTGATAACTCAACAGAGAGGGAATCGAGCACGACACAGGCAGACTCAGCCAACCCAGAGGAACTAGTAACTGGGCCACATCGCAGCGAGTTGATCGAGAACAACTATCGACCTCACGATGGCGACCACGTGGATCGTCACACAAGCATCGAACGGCGAAGACGATTTCGGCGATACTGGAGCAACATCTCCACATCGTTCAAAACGCCCGCAGCACATCGCTCAACCATGCAACTGCTGTGCGTGCGATCCCCAAGGTCACACGCCTAGGCAGAAGCGGAGGCATCTCAACCAGCACCCAGCGCACAGAATGGCGGCCAACACTGAGCTCAAACCACCTTACTACTTCTTGCGCACCAGACACTTTCCCACAACTCCCAAATGCTGCTCTTGAGGAACAACATGCACAAATGGTCACCCGTTGGGGGGCATATGACGTGTACCTAGTGCCACACGTTCCTTAGCGACCGTTTCCATACACGAATGCCAGCAAGTACAGCAGCACAGCCAGCATCATCAGCAACCGTTTGGAATTTGGAATGCACCTTAAGAAGTCCCACAACCAATAAAGTCAACTGAGCTGGCTACATTCACGAACAACCGGCCAAGAACAAGCAAAATACATGGAATATTAATGAAGGCACTAAATCAACCAAACATCATAACCTACATGTAGAGCAGCCTCTGACGTGGCCGGAATCACAGGTCGTGGTGGTGACTCTGAATTTAAGGCTGTGAGTCTGAAATAAAAGTTTCTGGGCACCAGCTAACCAGTTCGCTCGGGCTAGCATGAGACTCTTGAAGAGGTAAAACGGGTGTAGGATCAAGGCGAGCCTCGTCCCGTGACGGCCTGTCGTGACTGGGGAGGGTGATTGGAAACATGGTGTCGTCCGCGTGGTGCGCTAAGTACCGTGTGGTGATTCAAATAACCTGAATTCCACAAAACCCCCATGCGCATCTCATAGCGCGAGTAAAGGTAAATTGAAATAATTGAATAAATGTACATAAAAGTACATAAGGTGATATGATGGTGACCAATTAAGGTCGCCGGCCTTAAGTTCCCCCACGACATGGGGTACGAGGAAATCACACTAAAATCTCACACACGAGTTCGTAGCTCAAGGATAGCATTTTAATCGCACGATAATGTGAAGAAGAAATGAGCTTTTCCTCGACGAGTGCGGTCGCGGGCTCTATAGCTGCAGGTTAGCTTAAACTGTAAAGGGGTGCATTGAGCATGTGGTGAAAATTAAAGTACGAAAGTTAAGGCGTGGCAGCAAGGTCTTCCACGCGAAGGGTGTCCCGGGGGCACGAATTAAGAAAAAGGATCCAGAAGATTAATTGAAAAAATATTTAACTCTACCTGATTGATTAAGTAAGTCGGAGTCCCCCGTAACAGCGACACTGGACGCGCGCTCACGACCGCTCTGTAGACTCGCTAGTTGAAGACTAACTTCCTACTCGTCCTCTGCTCAGTGCGTGGCTGCCCGGAAGTCGGGGAAGGCAAGTTGAAATTCCCTACATGAAGGTGGAATGGTCAATCAGTTTTATGCAATTGTTTTACAATGTGTGGTTTATGCGTGTAGCATGATTAAAATAATAAGTCCTGCTGAAAAAGAACATAAACATTTGCACTTCACAAAGAATACGCTGAACACTGAAATTCAAGTGACATGGAAAAATTATGTTACGCAATCGTGATGGAGTCCTCTGTCCAGATTGCTCCTCTGAAATTACTGAGATTAATAAAGTTAATTGACTATGTTGTAAATAAAGTCTGAAAGGACAGTTTTAGTTTGGCGTGTAAAAGTCTCCGTGGAAAAAATACTGGTTGTCGGGTTGGCCACTCTGATGAGGCCATGCGAAAAAACGCATAGAAGAGTATATGTAGGGGGTGGCACTTGTTTACTCTCGAGTGGACAGCTGGTGTGTTACTGAGCAAGGTTCCGCACATACCTGGTGCTGCTGTGATGTGCGGCACGTAAATGGCTGACCTGGCTCACGTCACCTCGTAAGAGCCGTTGACATTGGTCGTTTCATCGGACATTGTGACATCACTGATCACGATGTGGGCAAATGCAGAACCACACATTTGATGAGCGAAGCTCGCGCTCCTCTTCCAGTACAGCCTGTCGTGCGCGCACCACACCACGATTACGGAACCGGCGGCAGTACCGCCGGTGCATACGGGAAAACACCCGACTACTTGTGCGCGAGAAGCGGCGGCGCCTAGACGCTGCCCCTATGATGTCGAGTGTAGACAGTGTGTGCGCCACATTAACAGAATTACCGTTTATTGGTAGCAAGGCGGAAACCACAGTAAATCCACCTTTTGTCAACATGTTTTGTTTCTAGCACTCCCGTGCTAATTCCGTCAACGTGGGTCACACCACCAATAGGTAGTAGTGTTTCGAGACCAAGGGTAACCTTGTTGTGTCTGAAAAATTCCCAAGTAATACTTTTTCGTACTTAACCTCAAAGAACGGTAGAAACACCCCTGCGCCTCGTGGGCAAGTTGGACTCGCCCATGCAGCCAACTTTGCAACCCAAGTTTTTCGTGTTAAATTTTCAAGTGCCTTTTCCTTAATTTAATGGTAATAGAAATCATGAGTGTTTTATGTGTATAATTAATTCTTTAAATATTTTTAACGTTGCCAGTTTTCTTTTGTGCCACCTAATTTTAAATTCTAATGAATTCTTAAATAACTGAAAATCATATAAACTCTCCCACAAACCAATTTCGGGACGCTATTCAGCAAGTGTATAACTTTTCAGTGTTTTGGGGCCTTCGCCACTATGTTTGTAAATGTATTTTGTGTTTCGCCAGTTGCTTCCCGCGCTTGGTCGGACGAGGTCACCGGTGTGGGAAGGAATCGTCAGTTGGCGCTAAGCGGCGAATCGAGGCGGACTGACGCGCGAGTCATTCGGGCCCTACAAAACATTGCATGATTCATAGCATATCAATAGTTTAAATTTTCAACAGCAGAACTGTTTTATTGGTCCGGAGGTGCCCCTCAACCCCTGTAACTCAACCGCCCAGAGGCCTTAAGTAAATAATTTGTCACCCACATGGTGTTTTAACGGCAGTGTCGCCCACCGGTTGGACTTAGGGCCGGATCCACTTAGTGCTTCACCGTGTTTGGAGTTTGTACGGAGTATGATACTTAACAATAAATACGGATATCATTGAGGTACGTATTTCATTTGCTTGCCGCTTCACAGCTTTCATGGCACGGGACCCTTCAACCCACACTACCCAGTGTGTTGTGTAGGGTGTGTCTATTGGTACTTTGTCTGTGCTACGGGCGTAGGGAATGCCAAAAGATTCCCCTGCATAAGTTTTCACGACGACGAGCGGAGAGTGTTATTTCTACACCACGGCTGTCAGCCACATGACCCTGTGAAATAGAGTCTGTCTCTCATTCTGAGTGCCCGTTCTCTCACAATGGGCTGGCGCTACTGGGCATTACTTTGCCGGTGCTATCCGGCGGAATCTAACTCTTAACCTCCACCCCCGCCCGCGTCACATTATCAAACTCACAGTGCAGGGGTGAGTGAGCAAATCCGAGTGCACCATTGAAAGCCTTGTATTTTTCTGATATTTTAATTGGCTGAAACAAAATACCACAACAATTGTAAAATCTTATTATTTAAAGTGCTAAACGACTATAAACCACAGAGCGTGGCCCAGAGGGCCAACGTAACAGACTTGAAGCCGGCACAATGCGCCCCCAAGTCTATTTTTTTAAAGTTGAAATAAGTGTTTTTTTTTTATTAATGTAGAAATGTTCACATGCTATTTCATTGCAAGACATGCCAGCTCAGACTTTGAGAGACAGTTTAACAAGCTACCCAGAGCAAAAGGCAATAATAAATCAATTACCTTCACTTGCAATATTATGTTCTGTTTTCAGCAACTATATTTTTGTCAATGATCAAAAGGGTTTATGTTCGTTTTATGTAATTTTTAAAGTGTTTTTGAACTTAGCTTTCCTGCCTTAACGTGCAAAAGCGGTCTCCATGCATCGTTTTAGCGCGCACCCCTGGCCTCGAGCGAGGGTGGCGCCATCACGAAGTCAGTCTTGTTCGTGGCGTGAGGAAGGAGAGCCCACACACATGCAGCTCCTGGACCATCACCTTTGTTTGCATAACCACAGTGTAGCTTATATAGTAACATATTTTTACCGGAGTTAAATTCAGTTGTTTCTCGTCCAGGAGTGGTGCCCCCTCAACCCTGCAAGCTCATTTCGCCCAAGGACGTAACTTTCGCAACTTACAGCCGTACCTATAAACGGCTTTCGGTTGTTATCTATTCACCGAATGTCTATTCCGGCAGAAAAATAGACAATAAACATCTTTCGTTGGTTGGTTGACTGCCTGGAAGTGAAGAGCCATTCACTGTCAGGTGAATGTGGTCAAACGGTGATTCGAAAGCCTGTTCAGCTGTTTTCATTGTGACATTTAACCATTGCTGGTGTGCCTTGGCTCATGGTTCATCGTGGGGTTAGAAGTAGTAGGCCTATTAACTTGGTAAGCCTTGGACCATGGTTTATTGTGGGGTTAGAAGTAGTAGGCCTATTAAAAACCATAACTTGGTGGGCCTTGGGACCATGGTTCATTGTGGGGTTAGAAGTAGTAGGCCAATTAGTAACCATAACTTGGTGGGCCTTGGACCATGGTTTACTGTGGGGTTAGAAGTAGTAGGCCTATTAGTAACCATAACTTGGTGTGCCTTGGGCCATGATTCATTGTGGGGTTAGAAGTAGTAGGCCATTTAGTAACCATAACTTGGTGAGCCTTGGACCATGGTTCATTGTAGGGTTAGAAGTAGTAGGCCTATTAGTAACCATAACTTGGTGTGCCTTGGGCCATGGTTCATTGTGGGGTTAGAAGTAGTAGGCCTATTAGTAACCATAACTTGGTGTGCCTTGGGCCATGGTTCATTGTGGGGTTAGAAGAAGTAGGCCTATTAGTAACCACAACTTGGTGTGCCTTGGGCCATGATTCATTGTGGGGTTAGAAGTAATAGGCCTATTAGTAACCATAACTTGGTGGGCCTTGGACCACGATTCATTGTGGGGTTAGAAGTAGTAGGCCTATTAATAACCATAATTTGGTGTGCTTTGGGTCATGGTTCATTGTGGGATTAGAAGTAGTAAGCCTATTAAAAACCATAACTTGGTGTGCCTTTTGCTGTGGTTCATTGTGCAATTAGATGTAATAGGCCTATTAAAAACCTTAACTTGGTGTGCCTTACACTATGGTTCATTGTGGGGTTAGAAGTAGTAGGTCTATTAATAACCATAACTTGGTGTGCCTTGAGCCATGGTTCATTGTGGGGATAGAAGTAGTAGGTCTATTAGTAACCACAACTTGGTGTGCCTTGGGCCATGGTTTATTGTGGGGTTAGAAGTAGTAGGCCTATTAATAACCACAACTTGGTGTGCCTTGGGCCATTGTTCATTGTGGGGATAAAGTAGTCGGCCTATTAGTAACCATAACTTGGTGTACCTTGGGCCATGGTTTATTGTGGGGTTAGAAGTAATAGGCCTATTAAAAACCATAACTTGGTGTGTTTTGGACCATGGTTCATTGTGGGGTTAGAAGTAGTAGGCCTATTAAAAACCATATTTCGATGTGCCTTGGGCCATGGTTCATTGTGGGGTTAGAAGTAAAGAACAACATTCATAGAAGTATGTTAAAGGATTAAGATTGTCTTCCTGCAGTTGGGCTGCTGTCCTGTGGCAGGGTATCTCTCCCCTTAAATTGTCTTTGCCTCCCATTTCGGTCAACCTATTACTAGCTTACTCACCATCTCCATGCATAAATCCCTACACCATACAATCACCTGTTTCTTTAATTCCACTCTTTTACAATTCTGTTTACAACTGTTTTTCCTTCTCTCCATTCTCTTTACAACCCTCTGAAGAATCCATCCATGACACCCTCTTCCTCTAAAATGTTCTCCGTGAACCTTGTTTCCCAGTTGTGCCTATCCTTTTACACCTCTCACCACCTTGAACATCCTCACTAATCCCTCCACCTTCCCTTCCTTCGCTCCTGTAGTGTGTCCCTTTTCAGTGTCTTCACTATTACTGATGGTCTGTATCCTTCCTCTCCCTCCCCTCCTTTATCCCTTGTTCTCCGACTATTGAGAACAAATCTAAGTGTTGTTCTGCACACCCTCTTCATCCTCACATCCCTAAATGCAGGTCCCAGATTGCGCAGCATACATATTATAGGCTTTTTTCTTGACCTCCCAATTTGTTTACGTTAGTATCCTTTTTTTCTAATCCTTACTCCAAAAATTAAAGTACAAAATCTTTCAGCAATAAAATGAGCACTTCATTTCATCACTAATATATTTTAGGACATTAAAGAATTCAGAAGTGTCTCATGTACATGCAACAGGTACTTACCCAAAGGGACGATAGTAGGTGGACTTACATTTTTTTTTTTTTTTCATTTTTAAGTAACCCATGCAAATCATACAATGCAAGATAATGTGACACCAATGGTAGAAGTCAAAATCAGAAATACTAATGTTAGACTTCAAATAAACCGCAACGGCTCATTGCGCTGAAAGTACTACAAATGCCTGTCAACCTAAATTACTACAGATTGCTGCTGCAAACAAAGAAGTATTCATATATCTGTACAGCCCAGAAAATACACAATATACATTTTTTATTTTATCATACAGCTAATGTGTTTATATGCATGGTAGGTGCAGATTTTTGAAGCAATATATGTGTAATAATAACACTTTTTTCAGTTCAGGATGTGTGAAGTGCAAAAATTCAACCTAATCTTTGCTCCTAAACTACGGGGTGTCTTGTCAGTCTTATACTCCTGGTGTTAGTCAGGTCTGATGAGAACGTGTTGCTTGCGTTGTTACAGCAACAGCCCTTGAGGAACCAGAGCTCTGAGAGAACAATGCTATGATTATAATATTTCTAAATTTTATATGTTTATATTTTATTACATGATATGCATATAACACATAATTAAAATTTTTAATGGCTCATAACTTTGGAAAAATTAAAGGCCTCCTTGTTGGAACGGTGTGTACTGGAAATTGTGTTGATTAGTAGGGGCCTAAGGTCACCATGCCAAAGGGGTCTCAGCTGGCTCTCGACAGGCCTGGTTATGCTGCAAGACCTATTCATATTTCAGATGCTTTGAAGAAAATGAGTTGGTATAAGGGAGGATTTGGGAAAAAATTGGTCACACAGAAAAACAATTTTTTTAAACAAACATGCTTTATGTAGACCTGTGTATTTTAAATGTTAAATATCAAATTTTATGCATGCACACACACACCTGCTCAAATCAGACCATCTCCTGCCTCAGAAGAAATTTTACATCCCTGGAGCTGGCTTACTGTAAATTTTATTGGTCATGAATAGATGATTTACAACTTCTATGTCAGAATGATAAACTAGTAAGGAAGAACTAATAACGAAATTAGTATTGTCAGCTATAAGAAGCACTTTTAAAGATAATTTTGTTAGAAAAATAATTGAAAGAAATTTGTATTCTCAGCGTAATGAAATTTTTATACTGTGTTCATTACGTACATTGCTACATTTTGAATAACAAATATTAGAATGATACATGTCAACTAAAGCAGGGGAGGAAAGGAAACTTCAATAGTGTTTGCTTTACTGAGAGAATCAAGTAAATGCATTGTAAATTTGACGCGGTCCGGCATTTCCCTCTAAGGCCGTGTCCGAATTCACAGGTATGCACTTCTGTACTTCTACCCCTGCGTACTTCACTTGCCCCGATCTATACTAGACGAATTCGGACGACCCTTGTTGGCTTCGTATTTTAAATGAACTAGCCAGAAGTATTCCTAAAAATTTTCATGAAATGTTATGATTTCGTCAGTGATGAACGACGGCGTAAAAGGTATCATCAGTCTTTCTTCGCAGAATATTCATGCACAATGTAAAATTAAAAAATACATTAATGTGACATGACAAAATATGACTGCATACGAAATCATAACCTAGTTCCTAGTAGTAAGCATGATATACATTCGTTAATATAATATATGTTATTAAAACCTAAGAATTTTTTATTTGTAATAGTTCTAGTAAATGTATTAGTTGTATGTACTTACAAACAAATAGAGTCGAATCATCCATCTAGAAGTTTGTGCTTTGTTTATCACATTAACCTGCAAATACTAAACAACAAACTGCAAAATTTTAAGATGGCATCGCATGAAAGTCGTGAGGGGCGCGAGAAGTACACACATTCGTTCCCTTATGTACTTACATACTTCACTTGAAATTCGGACAGCCCTTGTGATGTCACTTCCTGGGGTATGTGCGCACAAGTACATACTTCAGGCGAGTTCGGACACGGCCTAAGCCCTTATTGACCTCGTCTTCTACCAATTTGTGTCGCCCGGTACATCGCATAGCCTTCCCGACATCTTCTGTGGCCATTCACACAAATGCCGAGGCCACAGGAGCCATCCAGGGGGGCGATTAAATATCGCTTTTGAGAGGTGCAGCGCAAAATTTGCACCTGCGCTGCGTTGCTTTAGTATTAAATATACAAATACGCAGGTGCAAGTGGTCACGTGACGGCGCAAAGTGCCTGAAAATCTGCGACTAGCAAATGGCTCGACGCAAGTATATCTGCGCCCTTCGCGCATGCGCATTGGACAATTTTCGGGTGTATGAAAGTGAATTAACATAAAAGTTGGATATCTTTATCTGTATCCAGTGTTCTATGAACATTA
>PNEQ01047286.1:0-63978 GCA_003012365.1 Medauroidea extradentata
TGTTGGCATAACCAAGTCGCAGTTAGTTGTCTCAGTCTATATTTGTGGCAATAAACTGAATTTTCACTTGAAACATTCGTTGTTGTTTCTCTCAAACAAATGTAGTTTGGTTAGCGCAAACATTTGTGATCAAACATGTCATTCGGTTCTACCAAATATATACTTGTTTCGCCGTATACGTACTTAACATTTGTTTGCGCGAAAGATGTAATATCATTGTTTGTGTTAAACAAACAGTTGTTTGTATAACGTGATTAAGATGTCAGACACGCTGGCAACTTATTCGTTTTGGTTAGTTATGTTTTATTTCATTCAATATATAATTTCGTTAAAATGTGGTTATTAATAATAGACAATGTAACAAACGTAACACATTAATTTTCTATCTGTTTAATAAACACATACCCAATTTTGTTAACTTTCCCTGATATATCATCTTATCCCAACCTTTGTCCAGTAGTTCTGCTGGTCAAGTGGTTGAGGTAGTAGATTTCTAATTTTAGGTTTTCGGGTTCAAATCCCACCTCTGCTAAGAAATTTAACTTTGTATAAAAACATGCAGTACATGATTAGAAACGTGATTAGTATCTCCGAAATAGGAAAATCGGCGAATAATTAATTTATTTTCTATTTTAAACAACTGGACAATGGCAGGATTGTTACCTAAAGCATTCTTATTGTTACACTCAAACAAATGCAGCTTGGTAAGCACAAACATATTTCACCAAACATATTATTTAGTTCTACCAAATGTGTATTTGTTCTGCCATATATGAACGTACCATTTGTTTGAGGGAAACCAATGATATTTTATAGTACCATTTCTTTTTCTCAGTGTATAATACACGTAACCTATTAATGACTTTACCTTCGTCAGTTATCCATTAACATACGTTTGAAATCACTTAGACGACATAGATTCTCTCTTAAGATATTTTCTTTATCATTTGACTTTCTCATTCTCACCCAAACTCATTAAGAGTGTAAATTTTACCGCAAAAAATATACCAGTTAAAGAGATGCGATTGCTGTGGTAGTATGAATATAACGAATCATATTATGTAACGTAATTTCGATGTTCTTTAACTACAGAAATATGCATTACATAATTTCTGGTAAAACAATCTTTATGCTTTTGCGCTTCACTTTTGTTTTGTAAAATTACGACTCTGGCTTCCAGATATATATAAGAATTATTAACTCGGTAAGAAATTTTATAGCGAAAGTTTCATTTCTCTGCCGTAAAATAGTAATGATACTGTATTACTTTTACTGTCGTCTCTGAAAATTACAATCAGAGAAAATTGCAGTGAAGGTGTATGATAAAAACTTCACAATGTGGATTCTGTCATTGAGGATTGCAGTCAGTGTGATAACCGAGCCATTCCGTTTCAATATGAGTGTCTTCGAGAACGGTCATGTTATTTAGTTATTATATTGACTATTAGGCCCACATTATGTCTCTTTGTTTCTAAATGTAAGAAAATGTTATATATTAATAATAAATGACTTCGATTACTTTACTACAACAAAAGTAAAAGTTTTTTTTTTTTTTTAATTGCACATTCCGGGTTATTATGTAACATTCGCCATATATCTTATCTTAAAAGTTTTTGACTGGCACAACCATTTGTTTTAATAAAGTACCTCATGAAATATTGAGTCACTGCAAATTACCGTATTTACTATGGTTAGATGGACTTTGTTATGAGCCGTTTAGTCAAGAGTAAATTTTTAACTCTTCCATAAAATTGTTAAAAATATATTGCAAAAATACTTTATATTGGATGGATGTAAATTAAAAAAATAATTTGTGTATTGTGCTGCTTGAAGCATTAATATAACTTGTTTACAGATATTCTTTAAAATGGCTATTTCATCTGCAAAACATTTCATTTTACACATGACTAATTAAAAGATAAGGAGTTCAAAGGTTATTTATAATATTTCAGTAGTCACCAGAAAAAAAAGAAACAGTTTGCATGGAATAGCAACAATCATGACATTTGCGACTTATTAACAGTTTGTTACTTTTTTATTTTAGTGCCGAAATAATTATATTTCAAATTGATTTATTATATATGTGATTTATGAACATTTTCGAAACTTCAGCTGGAAGTCAACATAGTAAAAAAAAATATGTTTATACAACTCTGTGTGTGTGTGTGTGTGTATGTGTATACAGGGTGTAAGGAAATTAATAGCCCAAACTCCGGGAGGTGATTCCTCATGAAAAATGAAGTCGACATTATATAGCACACTTTTTTAAAAAAGTGAATATTAAGGGCGGTATAAGCCCTTGAAAATCGAGTTTGAAAATCTTTTTTTGTCAAAAATTAAAAAACTGTTAGGAGTTAAATTATGATACTTGGAGTGGTGTTATGTATTATTGATATCTTAAACGTGTAAAAGTTTCAGCCTTCTAATCGTCCCCTTTTATGAAAATAATAGGGGTTGCCTCCCTTATATCGCATAAAATTACGTTGGCGTTACAGTTTGTGAACATTACATGTTGTCTTATTGGGCTGTACACCGTAAGGAACAAAAAAGTTCCTCTTGTCGCAAATGCCTAGAATGCACCGTTTACCAGAAAACGAACACATTTGTTCTTGTGCTTGGTACGTAGGCAAAATGTGCTACATCCGATAAAAAAAATTAGTTTGTACCATGCTCTCAGGAAAATACAACCCGTGATGCAGTTGTTGAAGCACGTCGCCAAATGCAGTTACATAAGCGTAAAAACAAAAACATGCCCATGCGTGACTCGGTTAATTTGGCAACAACTGTTGTTTAGCAAAATGTACCGAATGTGATTATTTTTAAGACAGGCATCCGTGAACGTCTATTTCGCTAAGAAATAAATAATATCGTATCGGGGATGCACCCCAGGGGCGGGGATAACTCAAACTGGTTTGTGGCATTCTGATTTTGGGCCTGTAGGCTGTCATCATCTCTGCATTTTGACAATGGAATGAGACCGTACGAGGGAGCGTTGCCGGAATAAAAGGGTGGGGAAACGGGAGTTCTCTAAGAAATCCTGCCGACCAGCGACATCGTCCCACACGATTCCCACTTGCGAAAAAACTGGGGTTGTAATCTTTAATGGTGTCATGTACCGGATATGTCTCGAGAATACGCTACTTAAACTGCTAGACAATGTACCACTGGTGGTCCGACAGAACTTGTGGTTGTAGTTGAATGGTGCGCCGCCTCAATTCTCTCGTATTAAGCGAAACTTCTTAATTACAACATTTCGATACAGATGTGTTGACCGCGGTGGACCTGTTGCATGGCCACCCCAATGCCCTGATCTAAATCCTCTGGACTTCTTTTTGTGGGGTTACGTGACAAGTGCTGTGTATCAGGCCCTAATTGTGGACGAGGAGGACTTGGTAGCAGGACTCGCAACTGAGGCAATATGCGAGATTTCCCAGATATCTTTGAACGTGTGCGTGGGTCTCTACTGCGTAAGTTGAGACTGTGCTGCGTATGTGGAGGAGGTCATATAAAACACATCCTGTGATTTAGGCAATCAGTTATGGACTTTTCTGATGTACTGTAACGCTATTGATAATCGCCCCTACTGTGAACGCAAATTCGCACATCCTTCATTTCTAGGCGTTGTGCACCAACATTTTTACATATCATAGTATTGTGAAATTTAGGACAGACAAATTTGTAGGCCTTGTTCATAAGGCCATACCATTGAATACCGTGCACCATACGAAGCATCTGTGTGATTATTTAAGACAACCCCTGTAATTTTTTAAAGTGTACAGCGGACAAAACGTCCTGGCTGCAGAGTTGTCATTTCATAGCATTTCGTTTCTCTCATTCATCGGCATTTATGGGGGCCACTATGGTCCAGTCATCAGGACCATATCCTCCCATCACGACGATCCAGAAGCGATTTTCACTGGGTTCGATCCCCGGTGGGTTACAGCCCCAGTTTTTTGCAAGAAGGAATCGTGTGGGACGATGTCACTGGTCGGCAGGATTTCTCAGAGAACTCTCGTTTCCCCACCCTTTTATTCCAGCAACGCTCCCTCTTAGGATTTCATTCCGTTGTCACAATGCAGAGATGATGGCAGCCTACAAGCCCAAAATCAGAATGCCACTAACCAGCTTGGTGTTATCTCTGCCCCTAGGGTGCATCACCCATACGATATGATTTATGTCTTAGCGAAATACATACATGCTATTAGAATGTACTTAAGTATGTTCTGTTGTTTATGAAGTTCGCGAATGCCTGTCTCAGAAATAATTAAATCTGGTGCATTTTGCTAAATTACATTTGTTGCCAAATTAACTGAGTCACGCATGGGCATGTTTTTGTTTTACGTTTATGTAACTGCATTTTGCGACATGCTTCAACAACTGCATCACGGGTTGAATTTTCCAGAGAGCATAGTACAAATCCGTTTCTTAGCGGATGTAGCACATTTTGCCTACATACCAGGTACAGATCAATTGTGTTCATTTTCTGGTAAACGGTGCATTCTTGGCATTTGCGGCAAGAGGAACTTTTTTGTTCCTTACGGTATACAGCCCAATAAGACAACATGTAATGTCCACAAACTGTAACACCAACGTAATTTTATGCGATATAAGGGAGGCAACCCCTATTATTTTCATTAAAGCGGACGGTTAGAAGGCTGAAACTTTTACACGTTTAAGATATCAATAATATGTAACACCACTCAAAGTATTGTAATTTAACTCCTAACAGTTTTTTAATTTTTGACAAAAAACTATTTTCAAACTAGATTTTCAAGGGCTTATTCCGCCCTTAATATTCACTTTTTTAAAAAAGTATCCAATATAATGTCGACTTCATTTTTCATGAGGAATCACCTCCCGGAGTTTGGGCTATTAATTTCCTTACACCCTGTATATATATATATATATATATATATATATATATATATATACGTGTGTGTGTGTGTGTGTTGGTGTGTGTGCACATATACATATATATGTACACCGTTAAATGGGGTTACTTGGGACTGCAGAAAATCGTGGGATATATTCTCGGGCTATTTATTTCGTATGTTGCAGCCCTGAAATAAGAAATCGTGCTGACTAATTAATAGGGATATTTCCGACAACAGTTCCTTGAGTTACTTCTCACTCTAATAACTACCGTGCGTGAAATAACAATTCAAGAATAAGTATCCCAAGTTTTGCTGCAGTCACCCCAGCTGACGGTACATATGTATGCCTCTTTCCAATTACATATTTAACTTTTTAATGTTATGCATTATGTCTACAGTACTTGCATATTTAAACTAACATTATAGTTGCATATTCCACTGCAACAGGCAAAGTGTTTTTGGAGAAATGTTAGTGTTAAGCAATTACTTTAGCAACAGGTTTGAGTGCTACTTACAGTAAAGTAAGGACTTATGATGAAACTCTTGTCAAAAATTTAAAATAAAACCAATAGGTGCTTCAGAAGTGTTTAATATACCGGTACTGTCTATAGGCTAAGTAAGGGATAAAAATGAAAAAAAATTGTGTTCTTTCCTGTTAGCCATATTATGCTGAAATGCCTCACTAAGTTATTGCAAATTCATTTAAAATCTAAACTTAATGTAAAATAATATATTTTATGATTAGTGACATAGAATTCAAATTTTATACTAAGTCATGTGCGAGAAGAAATCCTATGGAAATTTACTCAACACTTAAGTTAATGCCATACGTTAGGGCTGAAAATTACAAATATCTCACGTTTGTTTTACACGCATAGCAGATAACTGTTCATAATTAAAAACGTACTTGTAAACAACCATTTAAATATCAGTTAAAAGTGCCAATAGGACATGCGTAGGATTTCTGAATACGTTTGCTGTACAATTAAAGTTTATTAATCGCAGCAAAAATTTTATCTCGGTGTGCATTCATCGTCCGCCTAATTGAAAACCAGAAAAATTTTTATTACTACACCGCAAAATTAATGCGCAGTAAACTGCTTTCCTGTTTTCTGTAACAGACCTATGGTAGTTTTTTTAGTACGCTTATTTTATTTTAAAAGGTAAAGTTTGTAATCCTGTAACGGGTTTTATTGTAATGTGGAATAGCTTTGTCACATTTTCAATGTCTTATGATGACACATAAGATAATTTAAATGCTTTAGGAAAAACCGTTTTGAGTTTGTAAATTGCATGGCCAGTTATATCTGATGTTCGAGTGTACGTTTTATTGTATTTTAAAGATTTAAATACCTTATCGATTCAACAACTTCCATTGAAGATAATGCTCAGAAAAATTATATTCTGACTTTTGCCACTTGAATAACTTATTTGTATAATGACTATATGTATATTGATCATCGCACATAATATAAACCTAAGAGGCGAAATTTTTTGGGTACATCACCATGCCTTCGTTATAGCTTTTGCCGCTTAATTTTTTATTTATTTGGGTTAACGTATACGCTCGAACAGTCCAAGGTCTTGCTAGAGGTTTACGGAGGGAAGGAGTCGGCGCCGGCCTGTATAAGGATCCATTCCATCGTTCGCCTGGAGTGATTTTGGAAAAAAATGGAAACCTGAAATAAGGACGGCCGGAGCCTGGGATTGAACCCGGATCCTCCCGAATGCAAGGCGAGTGTATTACCACTGCTCCATCAGGCACGGTAACAAAATTTATAATTCTTTATTTACATTTTTTTTTTATAATTTGACGAATTGTTTATTTTCATCATGCTGATAATTGTTTTTCCTCTTCTGAATTTCATAGTCGTACGAACGTATCAATATGAATAAAAAATAATCGAATCTCGCGGAAGGTACATTCAATAAAAAAAGTCTCCTATGTATGCATTTCAAAAAAATTGGGGATTTTTCCGTTACGGAAAGCTGCACGATGTATGGCAAATTAACTGCAGGGTAAACAGATATCAGCTCCAACCATTGCTAGATATACAAATATAAGCAGGCATGAAGGTTACTTTCATGTAAGGTTTCTCTGTGGGTTAGTTGCTGCATGAAGTTCCAGCAATAGAACTCGTGTCTGACTGGCTAATGAACGCTGTGAAGGATGCCCTATTATTCGGGCTGTATTTCTGGTTAGCTCGGCTTCAGATGTTGTTTGGTGAACGACCACATGGCATATTTTGGGTTCGTGCAGCTTAATGTGGTGGTTTCCCTGTTGTATCTTTCGGTGTTCTGTGACTTGCTCTGCAATGCCTCTTCACAGAATGTGATGGAAATATCCATCACTACAATTTCAGATTTGCATTTGTGCTCGCACTCGCGAACGGAAATTTACAAACAATTACACTTTCATCGCGTTTTATTTTTGGTATGTAAATGCACTATTTTACTATAGAATGTCTGTCATTAACCTTGTGTATTTTATCCATGTTAATAACACATTGATATTATGAACTATACAAAGCATAAACAAAAATAAAAACATTGTGTCTTTGATGCCTGTTCGCCTTTCTCGGTCCTTTGTACTCTTAATATTTTATAAGGTCGTTCTTGTTTTTTTGTTTATTTCGTTGGTTGGTATTGCAATCGTGCTTAAGATATTCTTGTAATTCGAATCTATGAACACGTAAATAACTGTTACTTATAATTGGTTACACTTGATTTCCCGAAGATATTTTTTTACCAGAACGTTCAAATGTCTACCGAGCACACTTACAGATTTGCTACATGGTCACGGATTTTATATTTCTAAATCTTGTATGTATTAGCGTCCTATCCAGTCACTTCTTTCTGGTTGTCAAATTCAAGTGAGATAAGTTCTTGCTCAAAGACGCGCTGCCAGTAAGAGTGATGCCGATATTCAGATGTGCGTGTAAGTAAATGCTTGTGATAGAACATTTGTGAAAATCATGTGTCGCTATAGAGAGTGAGTTAGTGTCATTTGCACTCAGGATTTATAGACCTTACCTAAGATCTGGGTTTCTTTCGTTATATAATTATTAGTTTATTGTTACCTACCGTAAGATAAAATAATGTATAAAACATGTATACGACGCATACTTGAAATATGCTCTCCTACACTCGCGAAAATTCACATTGAACAACTCTCGTCACATCCGAGCGCGAGGAGTGAGTGGATTTTATGACTTTTCTAAACTCTGGCACAATGGACAGCATTTCGCTTGCAGCGTGGAAGTGTGGTCGCGAACGTTATTCGCATTCTGAAGGTTATGATTTACACTCCTACCTAACACGGTGATGGTGTTTTCCCCTGTCAGTTCTACGCAACGGTCACTGCCCGGTGCTAATAGACTTTATTAATAAAAACTCTGTGTTATTCAAACAATGTTTTGTTGACTGTTCATATTCATTATTACTGACTTTTAGTAAATCTCAACTATAGCGTTAATTCATCGTGGAAAAGATGTCGCCATGTACATGTATCATTAAAAAAATGCTTTGAATTGATTTACATTTATCCATATATATATATATATATATATATATATATATATATATATATATACATATTTATTTATTTATATTTATATTTATTTATTTATTAATACGTGAGTATGTGTGTATGTGTTATAATGTAAACTGAACGTACGTAACACCCGGTACGCTGTGTGTTCATTGCAGATAATGACTTCAAGAACATTTGTGTCTCGATAATTCTAATTTTGTTATGAAATTTTATATTGAATATCCGTGTACCTAAAACATAGGCCTACGGGGCTGCAATTTGCTCTTATTTGTTGAACATCTTTAATTTCAGTATAAAACTTTAATAAACTTTATGAAGTTTTATGTAGTAATGTAATAGTGCAAGGCCCAGATTACTATTTACTACATAATTAATAAAATAACAGGCCAAATATTATTTTTGTTCTCGGTCTTTTATGAAATAGATCTTCATAATTTTTAAATTAGTTTATTTCGTTTTCTAAATTAACTGTCCATAGCATCGTAATTACATTTTTTGTTTTTATGTAAACATTTAGTCAAAATATGATCTTAGTAGTAATTTTTCACAGATGTAAATGTGACGTACCCATAGCGAAATATTAGGTAGTTTTTAGTAACGGACTACGACAGGTATAATCACTGCAGAGATTTTTTGCGTTTTGGTATAGAGTTTTCTTTTCGCTGGTGTTTGCTGACAAGTCGTAAAATATTAATATTTATATAAGTGTTTTTTTTCGCATTAACGTGACTGTGGTCTATTCGCGACTTGTAAATTGATACATTTTATTAATAGAATTGCGTCAAAAATAAATTTACAATTCTATATCATTTGTTGTGCCTGAACTTCCATGTACTATTTACAGAATGGTCTTCCTCCTACACTTTCATTTAGAATTGTCTACTAAAAAAAAAAACTTGAATCTAAAATAATCTGTGTAACTATACAGTACGTTACACTTAACACATATAAGCTTGTAAATCGAACAGATAATCACACAATATCTACAGTCTGCCGGTTTGCAATTTTGTACATTCTGGCCGGTTTCTAAACACACAGAAAATAAGGCAACATTCACTCACTCACCACTTTGACCATGGTCCTAAAACGCAAGGTTCTCATATATAATCTAACCTTTTTGACGTGTCGATATGCATGAATTTATCTGGTGAATTAGCATATTTTTATTGCTCACCTATGAAGATATCATCATGCAAATCCTCATAAACAAGCTCTCCTGAAACATCAACGGTATTTCACGTTATTATATGACAGCAGACTGTATTCCAGGGTACTGTGTCCTTGATTGACTTTGCTGTTGGTTGATGTGTAACACACATCTATCACTTTCTAACAAATGATATAAAGTGACATATAAAATACTGACTTTGCTGTAGTGTGGGCTTATAAAGGTACGAAGGTCACGAACCAATATGTGTGTTCGGGTGGAATCTAACCTATCACAAAACAATAAAGCGCAATTTGTAGGCCTTTAGTTGTGTCGTGTCACGTGTGTTATTTTTTACGCGTAGCATCTTAATTTCTTCTAATTTATTTATATTTTTAAGCAAAACAATAGCTACTTCAAGATACACACCCCTTTTTGTAATAATGCGCGTTATTGATATTAGGAACCTTCAAAGTAGCCGCAAAAGGATTGCTTGAATGTATCTGTTAAGAAAAATACAAACCTGACTGTTTGAGTTTACGGCGGTACACAAATAAAAATAAACGGTAGTGAAATAAAGTAAAAAATTACGATTACCAAACACCGTACGCCAAAATGTGCTCCGTGCATAAAATGCAGCGTTTCCTTGACACGTGTACAGCTTCCGCTCGAAAAACTTACATTTTACTGTCTCCGGTGGATACAAAAATCACCAGATGACATCTATTATCTATTAGTACAACACCAAGGTTAAAGAGTGAAATTGGCAACTAAGGACATCCAGGAATTCACAAAGTTTAGCCGATTCTTAGCAAAAATAAATAAATAAAAAATAATCCTAGAAGTTTAAATGAGGGTATAAAATTGTGCTTATGAACACAAGGAATTCCAGGTACATTTTTTTATAATACATAATTTAAGATGTTCAACCGTTTTTAAACAGCGTGCAATGTAAGAATATATCAGTAAAGTATTTAGTGTTTGAGACAGTTGGTTATCTTAACTAATTTATTTTTTGTTTATCTTGACGTCCCGTCAACAGCGAAGTGGAGATGATTACGCATAAAATTAACTCAAGAACAAGAACTGGAAATGAGTCTATCATGATATGTTAACGAACCGTTCCAGCAATCACCTGGAGCGATTTCCGGAATAGAACCCGAGTCCTGCGGAATATGACTCCAACGTAAACCGTCGCGCCACCTCGCTCGGTGTGGATACCTCAAGGGAGTTCTCTTGGCAGAAATGCATAATTTTATATTTGCACGGCACAGTGTTCGTTTCATAGACGTTACATGTAACTATATTTTCCACTAGTACAATTTATAAGCTCTCACAGTTTTTCCATAGCAGCATGCCAAAGTCAGAATTCGCAAGTTGCGGGAACATAGTAATAACATAAACCAAGACTCTTTACCGAATGAAATAATTTGCGCTGAAATTTCATACTATGGGCAATATGCTATAATATTTAAAAACACACAACAGTACTTTTAAACATTTTAAAAAAAATTCATAAATGAATCAAATTGTCATCATTTTCTGATTTATTTCAAAAGTACAAAGGAGTCTCATTGTGTGTTTTGAAAATATTTTAGCATATTGCCCATAATATCTCATTTCAGTGTAAATTATTACATTCTAGTAAGACACATGGTTTTTGTTATTACTATTTTCCCGTAATTGGCAAATCTTGACTTTGTCATGTCGCTGTGGGAAAACTATGAGAGGTAGAAAAATTTTACTAGTGGAAAATGTAGTTACAAATAACGCCCATCAAACGATACCTATGCCGTGCAAATATTAAAATATAAATTTTTGCCTCGTTAACGCCCTTGAGGCCTTGTTACGGAGTTCTGCAGTGATTTCGAAAATACTTTTTTATTGCTACCTAATACTCATATCAAAATTTCGCTGCACAGTTTTGACACTTATATGTTATAATGTGTAGCTGAATTTTTTTATAGAATTATACTGAACTTTTTTTTTTTTTTTAGATTTCATTACCCAAAATACCACGTTTTTCGTCGTGAAAATAAGCAAAAATTAAGAAAATTAATTTTTTTTGCTGGCGAATTGTATATTATTTTTAAAAAACGCGTCCACAGTATTGTGCATCGTGTGATTGCACATTGACTCAATTTTTTTTTTCAAAACTTTTGGTTAACAAATATTTGAGTTATTGGCACCAGTCTGAAAAAAAACTCGGGAACAAGCCCTTAAGAGGTCATTTACCGGACCCAGTTATCCGCGTTTGATGCGCAGAGACAGTGGGACGATAAGGTTCAACTTGCTATACTTGACGATAACAGCTTCTCTTCTATTCGCAGAGCGCCAAACTGACGTGCAGTGCATTATTAGTTTTACAGTTTTTCTCATAGGACCTTAAACAACAACCATATAATTGTATTAGTGAAAAATTGTTAGTACAGTTATGTCTTACGTCTCCGTGCGATATGTTTGTAGCTTCAACACTCATAATAAAGCAGCGTTTAACAATTTTGAGTTGCTCTAAAACCATGTGTCTAATAAGCGTGTTCGCATTTTTTAATTATAGAATAATGGTTTCAAGTGTGTGTTCATTTCGTACGAAGTCGTAGTTTCCCGTAAAAAAACCACGGATGATACGAGCTTTTTAAGGGTTATGAATAAATAATAATTTTTAAAATATTACTCTTAAACCCATCATCTGTAATCATTTAAAAATAGGTACTCATACATTCAAATAAAATTGTAATCTATCATATCTTTATTATGAACTTAAACACGGCAATTTACAACACCGCTTATGTGACAGATACTTAGGCCTCTTAAACCCGTGTTGTATCGATCCCTGTGTGACAGGCACGTGTCGCTGTTGCGAGGCTCGTGTGTGGCTACACGTGGCAACACGTGTCTTTGTGTGGGCGTGATCAGCGAAAGCCAACGTTATTGTTGAAATAACCGCAGTAACATCAATAACCGTGAATGATGGTTGCCTCCCGTATGGGCGCCGGAGCTCCCTGCTACCACGCTCAGGAATTGCCGCAAACATTTCCCGTGTGCACGGTACACTGAAAAAAAAAAAAAAAAAAAAAAAAAAACGCGCTTCAAAAATACTTTAGAAACTAGTTTCCAAAAAAAAATTGTATGCTGACAAAAATATTGTGAACTAAACAGAAAATGCTTGTAAATATAAAAATATGTCTGTCTGTTAATCTATAAAAAAACTGATAAAGTAACAAAAACAAATAATAAATTTAAAATTTACGATTTATACTTGTAGATTTCACAATTGTTTGAAGTGTCACAAATATCTCGTTGACAACCAGTTTCCGAGATTTTTTTTTTTAAGTGTAAAATATATATTTTTTGAAAAAATTGCAGGCTGGCCAAGGTTATTTTGTTTCACATCAAAATTTGCTCAAAAAATGTATGTTCCTCTAGTCTCCACAGGTATTTGGACAATTTGTACCTCTTTAATGACCTGCGAGATTCTTGGTGTAGCCTGAACTGATACATTATTTGACATTAGTTTACAAACATTTTCATGTAAAAGTAAGAATTTTTTACTGTGAAGTGGGGGAAAATTTGCGAATGTTTCACATTTTACTAGTAGTCAAAAACCAGTTATACTCCATCCCGTATGCATTTGACATCAAGATCTCATTTTCTATATTTTTTACTTTCCCATTCAATAAGCTAGTTTATAACTGCATTTATATTTGACCTAAATGATCATGACCTTTTTATATGTTATTGAAGGAGTAGCAAAACTTGGCCACTTGTTACAGTGACGAAAACCATAACGCTACATTGTTTCATGATTATTATTTGACTTTTTTCCCCCAGTGGATGGGAGTAAAAGTTGACTGAGCTATTAAAAATGTACACCTACACCATATTGAGCATTAATTTCTCATTCGCACTTTGTCTTAATTAAGCAGGTGTATTCAGTCTGCATTTTTCAGTTTCCCTTTTCTTAATTTCATATTGGCCAAATGCCATTCAGTTTCTCCAGTGTACATATTGTCACATCGACAAGGAACTTTGCACACAATTCTCAGATGAAATTTTTTTTACGGCGATAGTGTATCTAAGGTCGTAATATTTTTCGTTGATTACAATTGTAAACTGGTTTTTACTTTAAATCGTCTTATTATTTCTGAGAGGCTTAGCACATAAAACGTATTCAATCTACCTACTAGTTTATCACTCTGAAGTAAAACTTGATTTGCTTTGTCTAATTTGTTTGTCTGGGGCACTTATACATTAGCCAACAGTGATAAAATTAAGTGGTGTTTGACCACTGAATATTATGCGGACCCAAATGATTTAAATTGCTAATTATGGGAGTTCTCAAATATTTTGAATGGTTAAACATGAAATGGAATTATTTTTGAGTACGAGTCTGCTTTCTGTAAATTTGAGAATGCTCACGAACATAGATGCTTGAGTTCCGCTTCCCAGACGTGGGCGGCTAAACGAGTGGATTGCCCAAGGTCGGGCCGCGAATCCCATTGACGTTCCCAGCTCACAAATAGCTGCCGAATCAATAAAACTAAGCGCACAAGACTGCGGGTCATGCGACTCGAGGAACACACCACATTGTAGGTATATATAGTGGAATATCGCATGAATCTTTCGTACCGCCGTATGTTACAAAACAGTGTAGCAGCCTGCCCTTTATATTATTGGATGATGGTACACTCTAAAAAAATAGCTTGTAAATTTTCCACAAGTGCGTGTAGGATCGCTACGAAAGTAGGTATGGTCGAAGTGTTTCCTAGGCATCCATGGTAGTACTCCTTCACATATTTATAAAACAGTCAAATGTATAAAAAATATACCAGACTTGTAATGTGACAACTGTAAAAGTTTGCATATTTATAAGGCGGAAGTATGGTAACAGCACCTTACTGCGTTTAGGTCAGTTCATCCCTAAACATTTTAGGCAGTTTTTTACACTGTAGTTGTGCAACGACGAATCACACTTACCGGGTAGCGGCGCACAAGCGTTCATGTGGGCCCAGTCAGGCGGGGACACACTAATATCGAAGTCTAGAAGGCAGGTAACTTTTCCCGTGATAAGTTAGTGCATCTAATTAAATGTTGTTCGTGGTAACGAGAACGCTTCGCAAAGTCTTCCTAACAGGCTTCAAAGATGTACAGTTGCTTACTAGGGAAATGAATATTGTGCGTGTTCAGTAACATTTATGTCAGAAATCACTGACGTGCGTATAGTCAAGCCCAAACCGTTTATTCATAATGTTGTAATTTCGCACACTTATACAAATTAATTAGCCTAGACGTTTCAAATAATGAGCCCACGGTGGCCGAGGGGTCAGACCTCTCTTCTCTCACCAAGGCGATCCGGGTTCGATTCCCTGCGGAGTCGGTCCACGGATTTTCACATGTGGGAATCGTGCCGGACGATGCCGCTGGTCGGCGGGTTTTCTCGGGGATCTCCTGTTTCCCCTGCTCTTTCATTCCGGCGCTGCTCCATAATCACATGTCACCCCCACCAGCGCTAAAGACCTCGATGCTAAGCGGTGACCAACACATATTCTTCACGTTCCACATAATGTAGGGCGGCCAAATACTTCGCCCAATACACTAAACTGTTACCAGAGAGGTGTAGTTAAATATTATCGAAACTATATTGGGCGACCAATTTACTACACAAAAAAAATAATTTTATGCCTAAAAGAAGATGATTGGATGTTGAGGGAATATATATAAGAACAAAAGGTTATAAGGAAAATGAGATAGATAAAACAAGGGTTCCAGGTTTGTTCTCTCTCCCCTTTAGTGAGAGACGCTTATCCCTCACAGCTGAAGTCCTGGCGGCCGACTTATTGAAGGAGTGGTCAAAAATCGGTTATCCGTACGGCTAGGAATATTTCGCGAGTTCAACGACCAACATGCTAGAATCCATCATCCTGTATATACCGAAGCCCTGCAATCTGTCCATTACCTGCTACTCATTCAGACAGCAGACAATGAACGTATAGACGGGGCTTGAGTATGCATAGGATATTGGATTCTACCATGCAGGTCATTGAACTCGCGAATATTTCCTAGCCCTAGTTATACGCCACGTTTCCACCTTCCGGTCTTCCCTATATGCCCCATCGGTGAAGACTGCTTCTGTTCCCTTGTTTATGGCTTCCTCCACTCTTCTTGCCTTTCCACGTTGACGTTGTAACAACGCTTTATCTGATTGGCTCGCACAGACGTCCACGGGCGGGGTTTTCACTGCTTCGGAGGCAATTTATAGACAATCCAAATTGTTTCTGGACGTCTGCGAGATGCCCAGTGTGTTTACTGTTGGGCATATCTGCTGGTTGTTGCCGATAAATGTTTCAAAAACATTTATTTTTTGCCACGTTATTGTCTCACTGGTCTGCTCTGCCCATGAAGCAATCATAACATCATTCCACTTATCAGCTGAGATGAGGAGTCCTTTTCTCGTCCAGATGTTTAGATACTGTAGATGATAACTTGTAGGGATGTGTTCGTTTGAGGTTTGGCGTGACCAGTATAGCAGGCGAAGAACCTGTGACAGCCGGTGAATCACCGTAGCTTGTCAGTTTATTCTCTTATAATAGCTAGAATATAAGTGATGTATGTATGAATAAATTTCTGGGACAGCTCTATAGCTATATCTGTATATTAGTGTTCCTGAGTCGTGATATCGTACGTTTTTGACTGCCTTGGTTTCTTCGGAAATGTGACATTGTGAGAGGGGAGGTCGTGGAGTCCATTTATCTGGTTGGATTTTAGGTGAGAGTAGTACTATACTCTATCCATTCTAAGGTTGCAGCTAATTCATTCGAATGAACGACAGTAAAATTTTTGCAAAACATAGATTCTAATTGAAATATTGAAAAAGTACACAGTAACTGCATTACGGCACAACCACAATGTGCAGAATCAAGATATAATTCAATTGCTTTGATTTATTTCGTTAGCAATTGTTATTTCTGCTGCAACCTTAGAGTGGACAGAGTACAGAGAGCGTTGCATGCATTTAGATTATTTATTCTACAAGCTAAATGTCGATTTTAGATACATGTCAGCAACATACTATTTTGGGCCACTTTGAATAAAACTCTTCAAACGGCAGCCTGAACAAAATGTTACCTGCATAAAATGAAGACTTAACATTCATAAGGGGCTAAGTGCCAAAGGGGAAGTTTCGAGATAATGACGAAAACAGTATATTGCAACAAACAAATGAACAAGGATATATCCAAAAGCGTTCACATATTTTTTACAATAGGAAAGTAGTACATATGAGCAATGGAACAGTAACTAATACAAAACCCTTATGAACATCAAGATATATTTTTTCAATGAATTAGAATGTGTTGGTTTTAATCCAACCATCTAATTGTGCTGATTTAAGGTGTGCATGACTATCACTAGGAGATAGTACTTTAGGTATGTCGTCGACCTAATGTTTTGGCACCTTTCTATGTACCCAACTAATTTTTGGCAAAAATGGTACTTAGCCCTTTCTGAATGTTAAGTCCTCAAATACTCTCAATGACATCTGCACCAGCTTTCCAGATGGAGTGTAGACAGGATTAATATGTAGAACATGGTAGCTCGATAATCCTACACAATCCCGTAAGGACTAGGCATAAACTATGTTGAGTAGAGACCGCAAAATTCACTAGTTCACTAAGCTATCCTCCAAGAATATCTTCTTACTCAAGTAGGCATAAGCTACTCAGTAGCTGCTACTTTACACAGCGATCCCACATTATTAAGCCTGAATTTCTTTGTAATTTGCTCAGAGTTATCCAGGCAGTATGATATGCCAACAGACGACAACATAAGTTGCGTGAATTTACAATTAATTGAATTCTAGCTTGTGCCGGAAATGAAATGGAAATTGCGTCCTCGGAACCCTAATAACGAGAAATAATTTATCTGTAGCGTAGAGTTTTCTGCTGCTCTTAACAGAATTGTGTCTAAGGGTAATGGTAATGAACGAAATGAACACAGAGTTACGCCGGAATTAAGAGGTAAGGGCTACAGGAGATCAGAGAAAACTCAAGTGCAAAGTTCCTGGTCTAAATCACCTGATATCGAACCCGTGTTAAACTGATGGGAAAAATTCTCCATAGCCGCTGCGCTAATCCGATATCCTTGCGTATATACAGGTGTACTATAAAATAACTTCCTAAAATGTTTAGGAAGTTATTTACCTATACGCAGTATGGGACAGTTACCATACTTTCGCCTTGTGAATATGCAAACTTTTACGACTGTTACAATGCAAGTCAGGTAACTTTAGTATACATTTGACTGTTTTACAAAAAGTTTAGGAGTGCTACCATGGATGTCTGGGAAACAATTCTACCATACCTACTTTCTTAGCGATCTTACACGCGTGTGTGGCATGTTTACGAATAATAATTTAAAGTGTTCTTGCCTACTCAAGCTGCCGAGCGCTGAGCAAAGATTCGGCCGTTACAATTTTATCCTAAAACTATTCATAGTGAGTAAGTAACGATTGCTTAAGAGTATCATTCATAGAACGTTACACGTTTGTATCCCCGCGTCGGGTCATCCATTTACTTAAAAAACAAATGTTCACTTGCCAACTACGGCGAGCACAAGTTTTTGCAGTCCTTTTGAGACATGAAAATATTGACGTATATCCAACTAAAAGAATACGCGTATAAAATATAATTTTATCTTTAATATTACGTCTTGGAATGGTATGATCACCGATGAATGTCTCGTAGAGGCGAGTTGTTGGCGAGAATACTGCACGTAATTTCAACGACTTGCACTGAGATACTACGCACAGGCGTGAGGCGTGAGTGAGTAAGATATTTTGGTCAGCGCTCAACATCGAGGTCTTTAACGCTGGTGAGGGGTGACATGATGTGAGTATGGAGCAGAGCCGGAATGAAAGGGTGGGGGAAACGAACGATCCCCGAGAAAACTCGCCGACCAACGGCATCGTCCGGCACGATTCTCACATGCGAAAATCCGGGGACCGAACCCGGATCGCCTTGGTGGGAGGCGAGTGGTCTGACCTCTCGGCCACCGTGATCCCTACGGGTATTACGGGGAGTCTTTGAAACCTAAACGTCGCGCCTAGCTCGTTTGGGAAAAAAAATTCTTTCGTTCTTCATTATTTTCATCGGTTTTCGTCTAGTCTTGTGTTTGTGTTGATGCTGTTAGGTCATCCTGTTTGGTGTACAAAATCGTCATCGTCTTTTGTCTGTGCTGTCCTAAATTTGGTGTCCAGATTATTCTCACTTCATCTTGTTTTTTTTTTTTTTTTTTTTTTTTTTTTTTTTTTTTTTTTTTTTTTTTTTTTTTTTTTTTTTTTTTTTTTTTTTTTTTTTTTTTTTTTTTTTTTTTTTTTTTTTTTTTTTTTTTTTTCGCTTTGTTATTATTTGTTTTTAAGTTTCAGTTTCATTAGTTACTTTTTATTTTCTATAAGTTGACGTCATTTAGGTTCAATATTTTTAAGGTTTCAATATTTACTTATCTGTTTTTGCCGTCAGCCAATACAATTTTTTTTTTTACTATATGTAATTTTTATTCACTATCAATTTTCTGAGGCGATATTGTAATGTAATGGCGCATGTCCACATTATTTCACTAACTTAAGGGGCTTGTCTGTAGTTAGGGAGCGAAGGTGGAAGAAGAGATTACAGGCAGTGAGGATGGAGCCCATGACTCCTAGGGATACGAGCCAAGCACGGCGAGGCAGGAACGAACGTGCAGGGGTGATGGTGATATGATGAAAAGGGAAGGGATGTAGGAATTATCGCGGACGAGGGCTGGTTCACGCCCCGCGCAATTAACCCCGCCCTCGCCCAGGAATAGCAGGAATTACGCCTGCAGCGCCGATAGCGGGGCTATACGTCGCGCGTGATGCGAGGGGCGAAATTGGCGGTGAGAACACGCTTGTTCGTGCTCGCACGCCGGTGTGATTAGTCGCCATGCCTTGCTAGCACCTGCCACGTGCTATAGTACAGACTGTTCTATACGCCCACGTCTCTACTTGCCAAGTTTACCAGGCACGGAGTTTAAACACGCGACCAGTATTAATTAGAGCCACGGTTCTGTGGAGAAAATATTTATGCATAGAGGCCGGAAAATTTCGCGGATTCAATTACCTGCATGTTAGAATGCATTGTCCTGTGCATACTCAAGCCCGGACCATTTGTCTACTAACTGCTACTCAGTGGAACAACAAACAATGAACTAATATACGGGCATGAATGGGCATAGAACAATGGATTCTAGCCTGCGGGTCATTAAATCAGCGAAATTTTCCTGCCCCTATTTATGCATCATGACTAGAGCCAGTGATTTTTGTGAAAATAATTCTGCAACTACTTGTTTCAATGACTTACGTGCACATCTGCAACTCTGCCTCGAGGTTATTGGCAGAATGTAATAGGGCAGAGGCGTGGCACATTTGACTGCACCAACCAGAACAATTTTACCGCGACACCACACGTCTGTGATTTGCGGGTAGGATCCCGAGACGCCGAAAGTTAGAAACTTCCAATCACTGACCATGAAGCAGAGGAACAGGTGTTCGCTTTTCACCAAAAATCGTTGCCTCTAATAATAACTCTGCACAAAAACACTCTGCCAACAACCATTAAGTTGAGCTGCAGGTCTGCACGTAAGACACTGAAACAAAGTGGGGCAAATAACTTTTCGCGAACTCTGCCGGGCCCTATGTATGAGCAGCTTTGTTTGCATGAGTACGCACTTTTTGGAGGCTAGCCTACAGGTCTGTGAACCCGCACACCTGAGACTCTGCTTCATGATTAGCGATTGGACATTTTAACTCTCTCTCTTATATTTAGGGTTCTACTGGTAAATCGCATACGTGTGGTGTCACAACACCCTTATCGTGATTGGTACAGTCAAACGAGGGCCGTGCCTGAACGGTTAGAGGCCATCAATAATCACGAAGCTAAGCTGTCGATTTACACGTAAGCATTGAGTATAATTATGCAAAATTTCGTTTCGGTCTAAACTCGTAGCTCTAGTGATAAATAGAGCCGCGATTTTATGGCGAAAAGATTTTTGCAACATTTGGTTTCGATGCGTCATGTGCACACCTGCAGCTCTGCTACATCGTCTGTGGTTGGATGATTTTACTCTCACTGGCCTTGGCAAATTATAGACGTACAGACTCACAATAATCTTATTCTGATTGGTGCTGTCAAATGAGAAACGTGTCTGTACAAAGAAACGCTGTCAATAACCTTGAAACAGAACTGCCGATGTGCACGTGAGTCACTGAAACAAAGTGGGGCAAAAATCTTTTCGCGACAAAATCGTGGCCCTTGTGATAAATAATTTACACATTACTAACTAAATCTCCGATTTGGAATTAAATATATCAGTTTGCGCCAATACGCATATGTGTACTGAATAAAAACAACACGAGAAGCATACTTACGAGGAGCTGCTACACTCAAAGCCATAGAGAACACAACACTGTTTATTGACACGAATCCGTAGACAAAGAAGGTTTCACCACCAGTCCATCAACATTACTAAGGTTGATTATACTACAGGTTAGAAATATAATACGTTTTCTTATGGGAGGGCTTGGCACAGGGAAAATTTCAGCCACTAGTTTCGCTTCGATCGCTAAGAGACCAGATAAATACGAAACCTTATTAAAAGTAAATTTTAATGAACTTGGAAATTATATTTGTCATTTAATTTAATTTTCAAATGAAAAGAAACCAATATCGCCTTTTAAATTGTCAACTCAATGTAACTTAAAATTCAGGAAAGCTCTGTAATTGGTCAGTTTGGTGCATTAGCGATACCAGCGCTCAAGTGACAGAAATTTTCCCTGTGCCAAACTTATAACATTGATCTTTCCAACCTGTAGTAGAATTAACCTTAACATTACTTAATAATCACTGTTACCAGCAGTGCTCCCTGGTAGTTAAAATTTTATAATAGTTTACAACACTTTCAAAGTTTATTTATGTAATAGTCCAATCACCCAAGAATATCGCATTATCAAATTTATGCAGCCACGTGTCAGAAGTAGGCCTAGAAATGTTTAATTCTGTACATATTTTATGAAATTTAGCAAGGAAATAATTTGTATCGTAAAAGGCCCGAATTAAAAATAATACAATTTTCAAGAATAAGCTAAAACGTAAAATTGCCACTTTTGCTAGTTGTTGTTTATTAATATCTTGGTTTGCTGCTTCGTGACGGTAGAGGATATCGACGTTTCGCCTCGCATTTCAGCAGGCATCAACAAGGTTACGTTATTAACTAAAGTCCAGAAACTGAGATGGTCTTCCCACTGGACCTAAGTTGTTAGCTCCACCCTGAAGATGCCTGCTGCAATGCGATGTGAAACGTCGGTACCGTCTACCACTACGACGCGGCTCAACCTCTAAAACCAAAATATAAATAAACAACAACTAGCAAATGTGGCAATTTTATGTTTTACAACAATGTTTCAACAATGGCCGCGAAAGCTTGCAAACATATTTAGTTATTCTTTGTTAGTGCTCAAATACGTTACATAAGGAATTTCTGTGCAACATTTCATGTTTTCACACTCACCGGTTTAAGCTATGCACCAGCGGTTGCGAAAGAATAAAGTGTTGCACAAGAATTCCATTCATAACGTAGATAAACGCAAACAATGAATTTTTTAAAATTCCTCCCTTATGGGGGTTAAATATGAAATAATAATTTGTATCGAAATCCGTCACTTTTTAAGTAATAATAAATATTGAAATTTGTGTTTGGTATTCTGTTTATTAACAAATGTCAGTTCTATCAGCGGTTTTGGGAATTTATTACCTAAGGGGGGTGATATAAGGGGAGATAAATGTCACGGATTGACCTAAAAATAAATGCGGGAAAGAAAGAGATTCATAAATATTTGTGTTAAAATACATAAACCAATATAATATTGAAGAACTAACTTTAAATAAATTACTTATTTCGTTAAATAATTACACTCGCTATTTTTAATGATAATTAAATAGTTTTGCAGGTTACCCAAAAATTCATTTGAGAAAAATCGCATGGTTCCTGATATTGCCGACAGGAATCCCAGCGCGAAAATGAATAGTTAATTATCAATTAAGTATTTTTCTTGGATTTATAAAGATGGTACTTGTCCAGAGGATACCATAGTAATTACTTTACCTCTACAGCTAATATTACGGACTTCTACGACCAGATCTCTCTCTCAAGAGTAGGAAGCACCAAGAAATCTCTCACAAATCCCAGCGGATCAGTCTACACCTTGGCAACGCCTGAATCCGCAAACGGATGTGGGTTTACAAGTGTTAACACACCAGTGGGTGTTGCGTCTCAGGTCTGTGCGCCGGCCATTTATTAACGTGGGATGGTATAGAAGTGTGTATTCTAACAAGGACCTAGAACATAATGACATTGTAACATAAGCTGCGCTAGAGATAAGTCAAGTATTTAATGTAACATTTCTAAGGTTTAGAATTACTTCCCAACATAATAGTCATCAGTAGCTAGTTAGACAAAAATATGTGACCGCTTTTATGTTCAAACTTTTTTTAACCCTATGACTACAGCTTTGCTACATTCGAATTCACTTGTTCCATTATAAATTTATTTTATATTATATTTATGCATACTGGGTATCCTTTAACTACAGATACAGACACCAGTGAGGATAGAAAATATGCATGATACTTGGAACCTAGGTTTAGTATTTGGGGAGTAATAGATATTTTATATATCGAGTTTTATAACCGTATGTTATTAATGTATCGGAAACCCTTAATTACATAAAACAACAATCCTCTACTATTGCTGTATGTTATTTGGGTTTCTTCTAGGGATCTTACACACACGCACACGTGTGTATATACATATATAAATAAATAATATGATATATATACATATATACATACTGTATATATATATATATACATATATATATATATACATACACACACACGCATGTAATACCACAGCCAAGGAGGCAGTGCGTCGCCATGGAAAAGTGTTTACATACACAGTTATCCGACTAATGTGGGATGTGAACTTGAAAGTTGTGTTTGACGTGACACGAAACAAAATGGTTGTGTATTTGAATTTTGCTGCTATAGCTATGGAAACATGTGTGTTATTCATTATGCATTACAATTTACTTGTCACTGAAATGAGGAACATAACTGCAAATAAACAAAACTAGTAATTTTAGAGCCTGCTATTGTTTACGTTCAAAGGGGCTATCTCTACAACCGTCCCGTATTGACCCCATGTTCATATTAACGTTTATGATCACAGTGACCAGTGATATTATCTCCAAGAACGTTGCCCTTTTCTTCCGAGACACTGCATGTATAAGAAATGTCCTTAATTTATATTATTTATTTTACCGCTATTATTTATTTAAATGTTTAATAGCGGATACATAAATAATTTCGTACCCCACACGCCTGTCACTCGCATACACTGCACGCTCGCCTTAAAAATATCAGAGAATTTTTTGAGGTTGTTTCAATTCGTATCTCTTAAAGGAGCGGTGCATGAGTGGCATTTTAATTGACTAACTTTCATAACTATTACTTTAGACTGTTGTATCTACAGAATTTCAGCGCGTATCATCAGTACGTAAATATACATTTCAGTATAATATTACAAATAATATCGATTCCATACATTTTTCAAAACAGTGAACTAATGAAGGGTTTATTTTTTGAACAGGTGGTAGCACTAAATTACGTGTTACTGCTGACACACCAACAGAGCAAGCTGGTGCCCTTACTATAGACAAATATAAACATTATTTTAAGCTTAATTTTTCATATGTTACAATAACTTAGTTATTTCTTACGTGTCAGCTGTTTCAACACCCGACACGATTGGCGGGTGATCTACATCAAGGTTTTGAGCAAACTAATGTAATATGAGTTAAGTTTGAAGTCAAAGCGTAACGTATGAGAAGGTCAAACAGGAGTGCACCGATTAATCGCTCTGGCTAATGGCAACGTACGCTTCCCATGTGAAAAAATTGGGACTATCTCCATGAGGAATCCAACCCATTTGGTCTTGTTCGGATGACCACAAAATTAATAAATTCATTGAGAACCTGCGTCAGTAAGATTATTAAATTGTTCCTAATTAGTTCTTCGTGTTTCAAAATTTGGCAAGATTTTTTTTATATATATTTCAATAGGCACTTAGCCTATTACTTTATCTTACATTACGCATTACGAATATGAATAATTAAAGCGTAGTTATGAAATAATCCCTCTAATTTAAAATTTAAAGAAATAATCATCTCTCGTCTTGGAGTACAAAGTTAATAAACGACAGTACCTACTCAGTCCAATAATACCGAACTAATCGTACGATATAAATATTTTAGTAAGAGAAATTGCTAGTAATTCAGAACTTCCTTACACAAAAATAATTAACTTTAACGAAAGAGGTGACACAGCCCATAAGCTAGTTGAATTGCCCTCTAAATAAGCGATCAGTCACGTGTTGGAAATTGAGTATTCGATATGATTCAGAAACGTATTAGACAAATAACGTCCGAAGTGTGTTAATTTTTACTGGAGTCAGGATATGAAAAAGTAAGTCGAAAATGAGATTTTAATTTTTTTGTAAAGTGAATTATAGTGAAAGTTATGTATACTATTTTAGTTTAACTTCTTTAAAATTCTATTTGAAATCAGCCACGGTCCTCTGAATACTGCAAAACAATGAAAGACTAATAAGTTATTATATTTCAAATAAATGAAACTGAAATTTTTTTATTATTACAGTTATTCCGAATAGGCATATAATATTACCTCGTGGAAAAATTGGAATCACACTGCCAGCTTCATTTTTCATAATCTACCACCATACAAAATTAACACTCCCCATCCTGTGTAGGCTGGTACACAAACTCGGGGAGAAAAAAATTGTAATTTTGGTTGCCATGGAAAATTTAGCAGGAACCAATGCACAGCATTTAACGGTTACACGCGCGTGAGGTTGGCACACCTGCCAGGACGGGCAAGGTACCTGGGTCGCGGCGTTGCGGGAGTAATCGCGAAGTCTTATGTGCGGGCGTCGGTGGTGCGTCGTGAATGCGCCAAAAGGAGATGCTGTGAGATGCAAACATGAGGCGTTGGCTGCTCTTAACGTCGAGCGGGGAGGGGAGTCTCAGATTACCTCGCCGCCCAACCCTTCCAGAGTCCCAAGCCAACCGGGACATGCCTAATGAAAATCAGATACAGTAGTAACCCGAGCAAGCCTAGAGGGAAGGGGTGCTCTAACTAACTGCAGAGATTCCCAGATATGGCGTCGGCCCTTGAGACGCCGCATGGCATGTCTGTATGTTTGCCGTTGCAAGGGTTTTAGAAGGGGTTTGTAAGGGGAGGGGTGTGCCCCGGCGAGAATATGCACACTGGAGCTTCCTCTGATTAATATTTGTTCTGCGCGCTCCTTGAATGCCGCGCTAATCTCTTCCGCGAGGCGTGCGGTCTTAATTGGAATAGTTGTCGACTGCCTCTGGAGAACCTCGGTGTGGGATTGTCGCCTTTAAAGAATGTGGCCGCTGTTAGCATTTAGAACAGCAGGTTTCACTTTGTCGTCATTCTATAAATTTATGTTCTGTACATGAGGCACTCATAACAAAATCGGTGTACGTCAATAAATAATGTTCGCTGCTTTCTGGTTTAAAATGAGTAGGTATATTAAACTGTTAGCATACATGTAGTTACCACAAAATCGGTTTATAAGCAAGCAAGAATTATTTGTAATTTCTGAGAAAGTGAAATAAAATGTTTTATTACAAACATATTTAACACCGGAATAAAAATGTTTTGATTTAACACCACTTATGAGAGCCTCGTATCTGTCCAGAACATACTGGGTTAGCATGTCTGCTGTACCTTTACAGCTAAAAGTGGCCAATTTTCCTGCATCTTAAATAAATGCATGGTATAAATATATAATTTTTCGTTCAAGTGAGTGCCAAATACGTACCAATGGAAATGTTTTCGTATAATTGCTTGGCGAAATCATAATTACTTACTATTGAAAGTTGTGTTTATTTTTTCTACAAAAGAAATAAAACGAGTTGACAGTTTTTGCAGATAAATTCAAATTTAGTTAAAAAATATGTGCCTATGAGACCAGTGCCTATGATACTAATACTGTTGTAAAATAATTAAAAATTCTGTATTTGCCACATGGTACCATTAAATTTAGCATGGTACCCATATTCAGTCAGATTCGTGTAGTTCTGAAAGGTATAACACGTAAAGTAAGTGTGTTTTCTTTAGTTTCTGAAGTTAGAGAATTTTTCTTTGTAATTTGAAGATTCGTGAACTGAACTGTTCCCGATGTTTGCTCAAATGAATCAGCTCACTAGAGCGTGCAATTTAAAACTTTTAAATAACGAGAGAATGTCCATTCTAAATACACTAGAAACTAAATAAGTCTAATTACATGGGGAATTATCCACTAGCGCCTGTGCTTTGTACTACTACAGGTAATCATGCAATCTAAAGTGGAAAAATATGTGTGCGCAAAATGTTACTGCGTTTCATTAACGTTTTGAACTTTACACCAGTGAGAGAGTGTCATTTACAGCTGAGCGATAAACCCAATCAATTCGCAGTCATTATTATAAATTTATGAACCACCTTGCACGTTTGTTGTGCAAGCAAATTCGTCATTAGGCCAAATAAAAGTAAACATTAAGGTTATACCGTTTTTTAAAATAACAAGGCTGTACGTTAATTTGGAGTGCGGCGTGTATAACTACTCATACAAAAATATTGCACTACCATGTTTACCAAAACCCGTAAATAAATTTTCGCAAAATTTTATATTTTCATAGGAAATGGGGTGTAATCTCATGTTTCTGGTGATTTTTTTTAATTTTTTTACTTTTCGACTAATTACAAGAGCAGTAGCAAAACAAAAAGAGCTCAGCATGTTACAAAACATAATTTCCAAGCCAATGCCAGACTAACTAAGTTTCCTTTTCACTACGAAACCGTACGTCAATATGTATTTTCTTAATCACTTAAAAATGTCAAGAAAAGGCTCACCTCCAATCAAAGCCAGCATGATTCTAAGTACACTGTTGTATATGTGCACAGTATGCCACAAAATACTTCTAAGTCACATTCTGGTAATGATTTAATTTTCTTACCGTTTACAAAAAAAAATATATGTTGATAATATTGAATAGCCTAATACAAAAACTTTGTATAGAAAATACATTTAAGGATATTTATAAAATTAGTACGTGGAAAAATAAAAATTATTCAAGGGGTTACCAAATAAAAAAATCTGAGAGAGTAAAAAAAAAGTGTTAATAGGTAGATGTATTTTTAATTAAGGCAGTGCAATGGGGGCCTTAGAGCTTAAAATATATTTTACGGTGTTAATTTCGTTATGTACTGTAATTAAAATAATTTTCAATTCGAAAACCAACACGATTTGTTATTAGAACTGTGGCGACTTATGAAATCGTGTTGACGTTTATTATTGTGTTTAAACAAACAGAAGTATATTTGTGTTTTTTAATCCAACAATAATAAATAAAATTAACTTCATAAAATATTTTTTAATGATGAAATAAGCAGTCTTTGTATTTTTAACACGTTTCATTTGTATAAGTACATACCAAAGAAATTATTTTATCAAGCGCCGGTAAAACTGAGTAATTAATGTTTATTGTGGCGCAATAGCCGGATATTGTGTAAAAGCCCAGGAAATTAATGCAGGCTACGTAGCAAAACTAAGAAAATTCATTTACAGCAGTAACAATCACTTTAATTAATTGAATATAATGGTAGTCATCCAGAACAGAACTAAAATATTTACAACATATAATGCTATTTGCAATGTACAAACAGCAACAGTAGTATATTCATTGTATACAAAAATTCTTCATAATTAATTTCCGATATATAAAGCTGCAAATTAGAGTAGACAGTAAACGAGCCTGACGAAACGATTATTGTTATGACTGACAAAGGCTGTGATGACCTGCGTGGCGTTTGTGTTATAATTGTCTGATTTCGTCTATTTTTTTTTTTTTAACGTTTACAAAGAAAAGTTTCATTTATGTGTAGAATTAAAAATTGAGGGAGAATATAACCAAGCAATTATGCATTGTAAAAAGTTGTTCTATTTATATATATATAAAAAAAGAAATTCTTGGAAACTCATTTTTCAAAGAAATTCCTTGTAAAATTTTAAAAAATTTTCTTGTAAAAATACAAAGTATAACATTGTACAGTAATAGATAATTCTTTGCATTCTATACTTCTGTAAATTACACTTGAAAACGCTGTAGTAAATTACAACACATATGATTGGGTGATGTACGTCTGACAGAACGTAGCTGTCTGCAGCTCACTAACAGACATCAATTATTACATGAGCAAGATTCTTATTGGCTCAGTCAAATAGGGCAACAGCTTCACGTACAAGCGAATGCCAGTAATCTCCTGATAAAGCTGAACGTGCGTTGAAACCCAGCAATCAGTCAAGTTTTCCCGAGATAAATCATCTCTAGTAATTACGTGCATGCTATTAGGATCAGAGAGTGAATCTGAATAGTTGGTTCGAGTGTTAAATAAGTCACCAATCATGTAACGAGATAATATGTATAATATATACATTAAGGAATGTAGTTATCACGCAAATCAGCTGGCTCCGGACCTAACAATGACATTACGAGCCGAAACCCAAACTGCTGTAAACAGTGAAATAATGGTGTTGTTGTAGCAGTGAATGCTGGTTATTGTGTTGTATCCAAGTAGGTTTATCGGGGTGAGTTGCCATTGCACAATACACCAAACAGTAGACATTGTTGTCTTAGAACTATTATTTCTATGGAGTAGTGTGTTAGTATGAACTAATTCTACTAGCATGCGCTAGTATAGGTCGTTCAGGATAATATGCGCAATAATCATTGAAAAATATACCTAGGTGTTTCTGCATTTATTTCAACACTAACCACAGTTGCATTACTCCTTATAAGGTTGGCAGCGAATTACTGAATATAGTTCCGTGTATTCTCATATTTTATACAACAATATTGAAAAAAATCAACTGAAATTGACGTAGGCCTACGTGTGTTTGACTTAATTTTTTATCAAACTATGTATAAGTTCCTACTGACTACATAATTTATCTTATAAGCGCAAACACCAAGTGATGTGTCCAGAAAGGTTCGACATTTCCCGTCATTAAGGCCTTGTTACAGATTTTTGCAGTGATTTCAAAAATATTTTTTTTTTATTTCTACCTAATTCTCATGTCAAAATTTTGCTCCACAGTTTTGACACTTATATGTTATAATTTGTAGCTGAATTGTTTTGTAGAAATGTACTGAAAGGTTTTTTTTTTAGACTCCAAAATTTACTCAATTTTATTTCAAGCTTTTGGTTTAAAAATATTAGAGTTATTGTCACCAGTCTGAAAAAGACTAAGGAACCAGCACTTAAGGGGGATTCATCAGTGTCAGATCGGTTTTACGGCTTTTCTTATAAATCAGGGAATAGACACATTGTTTTGCTTTTTTCACGCTGACAAGGCATAGTTTATTGTTTCATTCACTTTTTGGAATCCATATGGCGTTGTTTCTGTTAATGATGCGGCCTCTCTAGTCGCTCCCGTAAATACAGAAACGTTTCCCTTTCAGCTGTTTCCCGTTGCAAAATAATGAATATATTATCGTTCCAGCAACTACAGAAAGTCGATTAAGTTCGTATCTATGCCCTGTCGTGACAAAAATTTTGATACATCGACTGGAACAGTAGTTATCTAGAAAAAAACAGATAAATCCAAGGTGGTAGGGATCAATACCCCTTTACAGTTACGCGCGGAAAGATACGAACTGGCTGAAAATAGAACTTTAGAATGGCTTTCTGGGTGCTCATTTAATCCCGAACCGTCTATAACATCGAATATTAGCGAGACCCTAAAAAATTATTAAAATATATATTTTTTAATTCCGCGTATAATATATTCACGGTACGCAAGCAGTATTGCAGTCGACGTGCTGTGTGCGATGCAGACCAGGAGTGGGCCAGCAAGTGTAATGGTACAGGGGGAGGGGAAGGAGAAGATCGATAGCCCGCAGACCCGAAGTGAAACCAAATCTCACGTCGCGGCTAAAGCTCGCGGGAATAGGCAGCAACTGAGATGAAAAGCTCGTCAGGGTAGACGCCGACTGAATGGAAACAAGGGGTGGCTTACATTACAACTGTCTCCTCCGAGAAGTGTGTTCGCTTTATGTGTAACCCTACACTTAATTATGACTTAATAAAAAATCCGAAGCACTTTAAACTATGCAACCTACCACTACCGGATTTTCAATACGACATCGCGTCAATAAGATGCATTATTTTTTTTTCGAAGAAAGTATTAATGTAGTACACATTACTTTCCTCGGTATTAAATCTCCCTAAAATTAAATAGTTATGCACTTAGGTTTTTATTACTTAACTCAATATCAAATTCAAAGATCGCATTACACAGGAACGTATAAATAACGAAGAACAACTGAAATCCAGAAATTCGTTAATTTATGCTGAAATGTTATGGTCTGCTCTTGTGAACATGTTTAGAAGTATTTCATTATTTTTAACATTTTCGGAATATGATGGATTTGTAAAACTTTAATTTAAATTAAACAATTTAAATTCTCGTGTGTTTGTTTTCTTTAGTTCTTGAAGAAGACTTTGACCCCTAATTTTGGTTTGAAATGGTTCCTTTTATGAAATCAGAACGTATTAATTTTTCCACGTTACGTGTCTTGGCGCAAAAGAAAGAGAAAGTTCAAAAATTTTACTGCGAGAAATTTTCAGCAATAATTACATTCTAAATGCAACAAATTAATAAAAATAAAATCTATAAATATTAAATGACAAGCTTTCTATTGTTACTTAACTTAAATCTATCTCCCTTACATCTAAATTCTAGCGTAGTGTGCTTCAATTTATAAATTAATAATTATAGTATGTTATTGCTTTATAGCTACAAAAATTTATAAAAAATGGTCCAAAACTAATTTATTAGGAACCTGCAAATTGTCCCCGGGTAATTTCGATTAAGTGAGTAGATTTTAATATATTACAAACGTAGTTAAATAAAGTGATTTACATTTTAATATGTAGGACAATTAAACTTTAACAATTCTTGTACGCATAAATTGTGTTTATTGTTAACAAGTGAAACCACAATTTCTTCACGTAGTTTTTTTTATGGTAAAAAGCAGTAGAGGACTGGTATAAGAATTCCATGTATTTACAGTATTTTTATTTTTTTAAAAGTTGATAATAAGGACAACAAAACATTGGCACCTTCGCTAAGATGACAATTTAAATTATACAAATTATGTACTTGGAAAATAGTTGCGAACATAATTTTCTTAGCAATAAAATTAAATCGAGGAATATTTTTCAAAAGGTAACAACAAAATCAGAACGCAGAGTTTCTTATAAATTTCTATTTACCGTATTATATGTATTTTTAAATTGAAAAGTGCGTAGCAAAATGAATTTTTCCATCTGTTGTGTAACGAGAAATACTTTATTTACTAGTTTTCAAACAACTATCCAGAGAGCGCGAAAACAGGTTTAAGAGTGTTTCCATGTAGCAACAGTATTTTTTTTTTTTTTGACATTTGACATATTTTTTTAAACATGCAATCATATACCGTATTATTTATAATCAATTAAAAGCCTGAAGTAAAAAATTTCTACATGATGCATTATCGGGATAGGAATATAGTAAACACAATCAGGGTGAATGCAAAACGCAAATAATAACTATACACCATCTAAAAAGCTACTTGTGGATGCAGAGCTAGAAAATGTAATATAATACTGCCGAAAAAGTTGATATATATTTCGTGCTGGAAGTTATCAGAGAATAGAGTTATAAGGGTGACTTTAGCAGGCGCAACACACACTTTACAACAACTTCAAGCCACGTACTGATCTTGTGTGCAAGTTTCGTGGCGAACAGTTTTTACTGTTGGTGAATGTTCAAAGTCTCGATTTCTAAATTTGCACACTTTCAGTTATTACAATTATTGGAGGGTTCGATGTCATAGTGAACCCAGTCCATATTTTCTTTCTGAAACGTTGGAATTTTACAATTATACGTACGGAAGACTACATAACCACGATTAATTAGTGTAATAAAGTATACGTTGGGTACGAATACTGTAGTTTATGGTTTACGTCTAAATTGAAAGTTTATTTTCCGAACATTTGTAAACATACATTTGGTTTACTTGCCAGCAGACCCTCCAGTATTAGATACAAGAGGTTGTACAAACACGTTTTAAATATCCTGCGCGACGTAGAAAAAAAAATGTTTTTTTTTTGTGAGTTTTGAGATAACAATGCTGCCTAATACAGAATTCTGGCGTGAGCAGGATAAGAATTTACTTGCTAAGTTGTATTTGTTGGAACTTAGTACATAAATTCCTTAACAAACGCTTTTCTTCATCTCGATGAGTTTAACATTGTTATAGGTTCTTTTAAGATGACTCTCATTAGACATAAATACTTTGAACTAATGCGTATTTTCAGTACACCTTATCTTTGGCTTTCAGCAGCCAACTTATTTATATTTTACGTTATGGACCATGTTTTTAAAGTTTTTATATTTTTTGTAGACTTAAATAAGCCATTCTCGTACTGTAACAAACTTACATTTTGCAAATACTATAAGACAGCTTTTGTAAGACGGAAGCTTGAATTGCATTTAGAACGTTGTGAATTAACTAATTTTCACATAAATATCTCATATGCAACCAATATGCACACGTACGAATACGTAACCCACTTTATAGATGACTATGCACTGTCGCTGTTAAAGGCGCTTGAAGTAGCCTACACAAAATAATAATTTTATAGTTGTATGAATTAGTTTTAGATTTGTAGACCTTACTTCTGAGTACGTTTTCCTTTTACAAAAATATTAAGCTCAACTAATTTTCCCATAAGCGTTTTCCAAATTCACAGTTTGCACGTTTTTACTTCACGCACCCCCCGAAAACCAAACTGCTAAAAGAAGCTAAAAAATTCAAATTTCAGATAATTTTTTAACGCAAATAAAATTGTAATTACTTTTTTGTAAACATCTTACTATAGCCCGTGGCATGTAGTTTCACTGTTAATTATTTCGTTTCTTTGTATATTTTGGAGGAGTGTATTTTCAGGTTAAATTATATGTGATGGGGGTCAGACATTTTCCGTGACTTTGCTTTCGGACAACTAATTTTATGCATTTAAAGAGTAGAATATTACTGCAGGAATAATTGTGAAGATAGTAATATATGAGTACCTTTTTGAGAGTCTGTGTAAAGCATGTCAACGATACCATAGTAGATGAAGGGTAACCAATGAATCTCACACAAAGAAGAGACATGACGACATTACATACTGTGCCTTAATGTGTAAATTTCCTATGAAAATTGTAGACAATGTGATACACGGAGAACTGAAAAGGTTACATAAACTTACGCGTCGAACCTGAATCATGGACGAGTTACAGTGTGAATTGAGATTTTGAATTCGTAAACAGAATTAGCAGATTTTGAGTGTACAGTTTTAACCGGTTAAGTCGTGTCGGCCACAATTGCGGATGTGCTGCACGCGTAGGTAACATATTGTTACAAGTTGGGGCTTAGTACATTTAGCAATTGACGTCTTTGATAAAAGAAAAAAATATATAAATAAATCTAACCTGATTTATTTACAATAGTCAACACCAAAATAATCTCCATATGTCACTAACGATTAATTGTTTTTAAGTAAAATATCAAACAACACAAATAATTACTCCTTACATTAAGGTTATAAAATCAAAATAATGTAATCTAAGTCCTGTATACAAGTTCTCTGTTCTTGAAATGTCTCTCTCGCCATTTACAAATGGTGGACCCACTGTCCTAGCACGAGCACCGATGAACCTCTTGTAGCCCAGAAACACTACTTGCCGCAATCAACCACGCCGGACGCCCTCTTAACACTTCTCGCAACCCACTACTTCTCGCCACTCGTCACTATCACTTCAACTCACACCAGACACCTACCAGCCAAAAACTCTGCTGTTCCTGTCGCAGCTCTTTTTCATACCCTAATGTCTCGCATTCTCTCAGTGGGTTTTCATCTCAAAGCTCCTAGGAGGTCGTATATGGGTAAAGCACCATCCTGCAAAATAGAGCACGCACAGGACTACACTAGACCATGATAACTGCTGTCGCCCGAGATAAATAAGCAGGTGGCCACTGCCGTGCGTGGCAAAAGGGTAACACGAGCAGCACAGTGCACGCCGAACGTCTTTACTCTTACCGACTGCTGCTATATCAGCTTACGATGCTCGCACGATAATCTCGGCGTGCAGGGGGTTGCTGTGGCGTCACACAAGGTAATACGAACCGTACGGAGCACACGGCTGTCTCTAAGCTCACCCGCCACTGTATCTTATTACACCGCTCAGCCAGATAGCCACGGCTCGCAACAATAGGACTATTCTGTAAGCAGCTTGTACCTGTAATCGCTGCATGTTATTTTTTCACAAATACAAATATAGCTAATAGTTGAGAATTTGCTACCGAAGTTTACATTTGATTACAGATGTCGCGTCAGAAGGCAAATTTGTGTTAACAAAAAAGTAGGGGAAGGGATATTATGAAGGGCAGTCAAATGTACCCTTTTTCTTGTTCAAATAAAATAAACAATGATATAAATATGAACTCACTTGGAGGAGGGGGCGATGGAAGAAGGGAAATAACTGAAATTCCGGCAGGACGCAGAGAGATTTTAAGAATTCTCGTCACGTGAATCGAAGTGTTTGTTTCCCAATGCGGGAATCGCGTTAACTTTCCGGCAACTGGAAGGAACATCTACTCCAAGTTAATAACTGGCGTAGAGTGCAGGGCTACGGGGAAGAGAGAAGGATAAAGGAGGGAGGCTAGAAAGAACTCAACGAACGTGTAAAAGCGTCGATATCCCTCCGCAGGCTCTTTGCAAGTCACGCTACCGCCTGCTAGGAATCCCTGTTTGAAAACAAATTAAACTCCGTTTGTAATTTGATTCTCCCTTCTGAGAATTTTATTTTGTAATTTCCACTCGCGTCTTCTGACAACCCCCACCACCCAAGGCACCACCCACTTTGCTCCCGCAAGCCGAAACCTTTTTATTATTCCTTTTCTAACGGAATTTCAATTACTTAAAGGGTAATTGAATATTTTTCGTAATCTTCTCGCTTCAGCCATAATAAATTTCTTGGTAACTTAAATTTATGGGCGTTTTCGCAGCCAAGAAAAAAGTTGTCCAAAAGATTTTCTGCGCACAGCCACGAGAAGGATATGTAATTAAGAAGATGAGGAAATTTACTGTTAGTTGTGCATTGCTTTAGCGTGGGTCAACGATCAGAGAGTAATAACGTCAATTAAGTTTTTCTTCATTTTAGTTTACAGGCTCCTTCCCAAATGTAATGCTAACCATCTGTGTATTTATTACTGTTCTTCAGATGCACTGCGAATTTTAAGTAAAACAGCTTTGTAAGTAAAAGATCAGAAAATAAATTTTAAGTAAAGCAAACTAAAAACTGTAATTAACTACCGATATAATGGAGTTGAGTTGAAATCATCGACGAATTTTTTTATTAACTGTCATCAATATATGACATTTTAATGCACATTGTGTTTTTAATATCTTCTTACATTGTGTAATAAGAAACGTGGCGTGATTCAAGTGATTTTGATAATGCGAATTCAGCTCTAATACAAATATGGCTCCATCACTGCAGCCACGTTTAATAATATGACACTGGGTATAAAATTCATAGGCCAAACTAGAAATATTAAAGAAAATTATACTGTTTGCTGTTTATTTATTTGATCTTCCGTAATAAAAACTTTTAACAGTCTGTATACATGCACACAAACACACACATTTCTTTGTCAAATGACATCGTTACTGAAATAACGTTTATCGTCGTACAGTTGTACTGTTTAAACGTGGAAGTAGAAGGGGCAGATAAATTACGAAGTTTGATTCAGTTCGTGACGTTACCTCTAGTGACACCCTAAATAAGACCACGATTAGTCTATGTTACTTTTCATTTCTCCCACCAAGGAGATCCGGGTTCGATTCCCGACCTGTTGGTACCAGTATTTTTATATTTGGGAATCGTGCCATTTCTCCCGCCCTTTCATTCCGACGCTGCTCCATACTCACCTCAAGTCAACTTCCCCCTCCCCCCATCAGCGCTAAGGACATAGATGTCGTAAAGCTGACCAAAAGTTTATGGTTTCAGCATTGTGATACATTTAAATTTAAGTTCACCATTTTTAGTAACTTATTGTAAATTTATTCTTGTGGCACTCATGCAGACGGATTTTTTTGGGTTATAGTAATTCGGCGATGTAGTCAGCGTGGCTTTCGGCGTTATTGTACATTCAGCGTTATTAAAATTTCTGCGTTGTTGCACCCGCAAAATTAGTGTCGCATGAGTTTTTAACGTAAATATGTAGTTTGATAACAATTCAAGCGACAAATCAAGGTTTTGAATTGGGTCTGACTTACACGCCGACACTTTCACTTGTTCGTCTACCATGTCTGCCCATGTATATGTTCATTGAATATAGTCAAATTTAAATTTTTCACGGGTTCCTATTGCTTGTTACTGAAACACTTTGTTTTAATTTAAGTTGATATTAGGTAAAAAAGTTTAATTTAAGTGCCTCGTTTTTGTAATATTAATAAAAATAATAATAATAAAGGGTTAATAATTGTTACATGTATGTGGTATACACATAAAGGAGATCTTGTATAATTAACGAAACGCAATCACTCGTATGTAGAGTTTGAAGGTTCCCTTAATATTTTTGTGTTTTTCATGTATCTCGCAATGGCACTGGTCACAAAAAATTTTATAAAATACGAAGCACGAAATGGACTGTCCTTTTATTACCACGCCATTCCTCTTTATTACTTCCGAACCCTGTCTGCTGCTCGCGACATCGACCTAAATTACATTCAGGTGCTGCACTCTCACGGTAATTTGTACAAGGAATGGAATCGTTAGTATGCATAAACCAGTCGTGAAACCCAAACAATAGAAACACTTGGCTGCAAAATAGAAAGAGACTGTATCGATTTTCCATTTGCTTCTGTTATACCCCAGCACCCTGAACATCACTGGTAAGATCATTAGCCGCAAGTTCACTCTACCGTTCGATATCTCTAAAAAAAACAAATTTAAATAACAAATACAATGAATTACCGCACGAACAACGACTTCAGTGTAGCCAAGATAACAAGGACGAAGACCAAGCAAGAAACAATAGGCAGAAAGCTGTTTATATTTACCAAGATTTCTATCTCCAAACAGTTGCAACATTAAAAAATAGCTTTTTTTTTTTTTGGCTTAAGTCTGTCCTCGTGGTAAGTTTTGTGGTTATAAATTACAACAGTAGGGCACTGTTTCTCTAACAGGCCACAAACTCAGATCTCTACCAATGTCTGCCACCAAAGTCGCTTGCTGTGCCGGTTATACGTGTAACTGTCAAATAACCCGTCAATATAGTAAGAATCAGATATGGTTACATATTTATATGAAGAGTAGGAATAGTATAGGATGTTCAGTATAAAGTGAGCACTAAAGAAAGCCGTGCTAATTTTCTATTTTCAGTCAGTTCGTATCTTTCCGCTCGTAACGGCAAACATGGCGAATGTCTAGTCTCTCTGGACACGTCACTTGATGTTTGCGCGTGTAAGAATAATTGTGTAGTCGGTAGGAACATAAATAGTTTGATAAATAAGTTAGTTAAATATATAAAATACAAGTATGTATATTTCAGTTCATTTTATTTAAATATTGTTGTATTTAAATAGGAACATACAAGGAACTATATTCGGTTAATCGCGGCCAACCATACAAGAAGTGAGGGAACTATTGTTAATGTTGAATTACATGCAGTAATGGTTAGTGGTATTTTTCAAAGAATAAATTTTTAGTGTTCACTTTATCCCTAACCATCTATAGTTGAGTTACACTAATTTTAAAATATATGTTCATATTATACTTTACACAAATGAATTGTATACATGTATGTATTTCTTTGGTATTTCTTAGGAATGTTGTGGTTGATAAATATTGTCAGGAGGAATAATAATGAAAATAATAAACGCGGCGTGGGAGGTGGCGACCGGTGACAGCCATTGTCTGCGTTCTGGCCTGTGATTGGTCAAGGGAGTTTAGACGGGGTTCACTGGCTAGTGCGGCCAAAACGCTAAAGGGGTCTCGCTAGGAAGCCACGGAGGTGACCGGATCTACGTCGTGAGTACGCAGCACAGAGAGTGCTTCGCCTGACCAGCTGAGCCCACATGACGCGGGTTGGTCCGGCAACTGCTCGTCCATCTACAATTAATCATAAATCGTGCATATCTTCTTTTTTTTCGTGTAGAGTGCTGGAAGTCGCGTCTTGTAACCGTCAGAAGTGTGGAATTACTTTACCCAAGCGGTAAAGCAAATAGCTGGTACCGAAATATTCGTATCGCCTTTACCTACCGCCTCGCGATTGGAACATAATCACCAGAGATGGTGAAATTTCGCGAATTCAATCACCTGCGCGTTAGAATCCAATATTCTATGCATACTCAAGCTCTGTCTATTCTTTCATTGTCTGCTGTTCTATTGAGTAACAGCTATTGGACAAATGGTCGGGACTTGAATATGCATAGGATATTTGATTCCAACATGCAGGTAATTGAATTCGCGAAATTTCACTATCTCTAGATACGCGAATACCCGCATGACCCCGTCTTTGGGCTCACGTAAGTAAATGTCGATAATCTATAAATCAGTGGGACTGTGGTTGGCGGAGTGGCTAGAGCACTAACCTCCCACCATGACGATCCGGGTCCGAATCCCGGCGGGGTCGGTCCCCGGTATCTCGCATTTGGGAATCTTCCCGGACGATGCCACTTGTCGGCGGGTTTTCTCCGGGATCTCCCGTTTCCCCCGCCCCTACATTCCGGCGCTGCTCCACACTCACTTTATGTCACCCTTCACAGCGCTAAAGACCTAGATGTTAAGGCCATGCTCTCTAGTTCATACTTTTTTTTACCGATATTAATTTTTTCACGCCAAAAGGAGAGCAGATATCAAAAATACATCTAGCAGGTTTGTTTAAAATCTACTTCTCCATGTTGGCTGATTTTTTTCCAAGGTAGTAAATACATGGTTTAATCTAATTATGTAATTTACGAAATTCTATTTAATTTAAGTTTTAGTCGAAACCGTATTATTTCTTGCTTTGAAAAAATTGGCTATTACGGCAAAAACCATTTTAAACAAACCTGCCACGTTGATTTTTTAAACATTCTCTCGTTTAAGCTAAAAAAACAAATAGGCTAAATAACTATCGCGTAAACAATATAAACAAAATGGCACAGCCTTATGTTCAGATCATAAACTCCGCAATCAATCTAAGTATAAATCAGGTAAACTCGAGATCTTCGCGCCTATCACACACGCGAAAAAAATCCTCGGGGCTTCGTAGGCGGTTCCGTTAAACTCTCACGGCTACCTAGTTTATTACTGAGACAAATTACAATTTAACTGTTTTTATTGTGCTGAATTATAAGTGCCAGATTAACTAATGAGTATTAATTTAAATTTATTTCAAGTGAACTACAAAATTTTAAGGAGAGAATGTTTTTTTTTTTTTAGCTTCTAGTATTTTTTTAAACTGTGTGGCCAATGTTTTAATTAATATTTCTCGGAAACCACAGTATTTTTTTGTTTTACTGCAGCCTTGTACGTATTTCAATAGTTTTAGTTTATCTATGTCTTGAGGTTTTGTGTTTGCCGAGGCTACGGGAGATTAACACTTCGGTAACACTAGAGAGGCGTAATTTGATTGGCGTAATTTTTTATTTTTATTTTTATTTTTAATTTATTTTAAGGAAAGATGTACCTTTTTGCGTTGGGTGTGTTGTGGCCATCTTTAATTGGTGTTGTAAATGTGGATCGCCGATGTAGTAACGTCCGTATACAAGTCATTTATTTATTTACTTCGAGCACGATACGGCTACCCGGTTGACCTGTAAAGGCACAGAACTTTACAGTACATGTGAAATATTAAGACCAGAAGAGGGCCTACTGACCGACGAGAAGTACAACACCATGACGCAGCGAACGTCGTAAAAAAGCAACTAAGTTTCGACTGCAATTAAAAATGCTATTTACCGGCTATAAACCTACTTCAGCCTCTTTGCCCCTTTGCTAGTTAACTTATTTATTTAAGTAATTTTTTCTTGCCTTTCTTGTTAAACAGTCTGGTATATACATGGTGAGTCGGGAGGAAAGGTACATGCTTTGAGGGGTGATAGTACTGGTGATTTTGAACAAAATGATTCTAATAAACATATGCCCTTTTCTTAACCGTTTCAGAGAAACCGAATGAAAACAACAAGAACGGGATAAGTGCAGGTGACGGGATATCACGCTACTGTTATATTGTGTGTAATTGTGTACATTACCACACGGTGGCGCTCTAAGCATGGTGCAGTTGTTTACCTCAGTTTCAGTCCTACAGTGCTTGCTCAAGTATTGGGAACTACAGTGTTGCTTAACCACCTAGGTCACCTGATCTTACCCCATTGGATTACTGTGCGTGGGGTTGGCTTAAAAGCTAAGTCTATATGCGCAGGGTGGACACAAGAGAGCAACTTCTCGCTCGTATTTACTATGCTTGTACTCAAGTAAAGCAATGTACTAATGTGCTCAGATCAGCAACATAGCAGCTGTCTATCAGAGTAGCAAAATTCATTGAAGTTGGTGGTGGAGTGTTTTAACATGTTTTGTGAGGAAATATACACAATTAAACAAAACATATGAAACAGTATCGTGATTTACCGTCACCTGCAAATTTCCCGTTCCTTGTTGTTTTCATTCGGTTTTTCTGAGACGGTTAAGAAACGGGCATATGTTTATTAGAAACTTTTTTTTTCCAGAATCACCAATACTAATACTATCACCCCTCAAAGCATTTACCTTTCCTCCCGATTCACCCTGTATACTCACTGATACCCTCTAGATTAGATTCTCTTATTTCTGAGCAGAGCTGTGCAATTTCAATTTAACACAATTTGTCTTATAAATTTACACTAATCGCTTGCTGCTAGTGTGGCCGTGATATCCAGCATTTAAACGTAATTGTTATCTTCAAATGCATACTTTTTGCTGTTGATTATTCCTCTTAAGCCCTGAGATGTTTTACTATTTGCAGCTGTACAGGTTCTCGGTTTCTGTTGTGGATGTTACAATTGGTAGGCAGGGAGGAGTGTGGAAGTGTAGCATTACATATAGAAATCATTTTTTTCGCGACTTCCACATGCGGGAACCACTCTGCAGCTCCGGCGGGAGATTGTTTACAGTCTAAAAATATCTGCAAAAAAAACGTGTCTCTCGTTCACACAGACTCTCTTCACGATGTCCTACGGGCGAACGTCATGTCACCCTCGACTAGCTCCTTTGAATCTTCCGCTTTCCCCGCCACTCTAACTGGCCAATCACAGCCCCGACTTCACAGATTCCGACCCCACACCCTTTCGGCGACAAGTCCGCGGCAACTGGCCGTCTGTGATTTCATTTTTAATTTATTTTTTAGACAATATTGATGATTCCGATAAATTACTCACATTCCCCATAACAACTCGAATTCAGATTTTATTAAGCCATTTATTCACATATTAACCGATTTTAAACGGTTAAGACCATTATAGGGATTTGACTCATACAGCAAAAGATAGACACTGAGAGTTCATTTTGACGTATTTAACAAAAATTCCGTGTATTTTGGCACTAAGATCATTTAGAATTTCCACTCTACAATTGTTGCTGCCTCCAGGGCGCTTTTAAGGATTCTGTCTTTCCATTCGGAGAGTATTGAGGTTTTTTTTTCAGCTGGACCGACCGCCAATGAAGTGTAACTAAAACGTTTGGAAAATTTTGGCGCGGGAAAGAGAGAATTGCCAGCTCCCCTTGTTGGAAGCCGAGTGGCGATTTTTAGGACATGGAGATTGTTTCGTCGTTCGGCTTTTCATTCATTTAAATTAAAATCTAAGGAAACGTTCCTCCTTGTTCTAAAAAACACAATTCGGGTTCCAAATCGCATGCCACTAAAAACTTGAGCAAAGGCCCCCTGGCTCGAGGCCGACGATATTTGCAAACATCAGTCGTACCGTCACTCGGCATCCCCTCTATGCTTCAGCAACAGATCTTATTTTCCGTAGCATACATTTAAGTGATTCAATTTTAAACCATAGTGTCAAGTTTTGGTATATCACAATATTATACACGGCGTACAAGTTGCCGAAGTATACAATTTGTTTTACGCATTTGAGGATCATTTGAGGTGGAACTTGGGAAATTCCCTTCTACATTGTTCTGCCGTAACGCCGTCCTAGTTTGTAAATGGCTCGTTAGAGTTCTGCACTGTCGGCCGTAGCTGTCATACAGGTGTTTGAATAGTTCGACTCTTGTTCGTTTGGGCCGGTGAACGTATTTCTCAAGTTACGGTGACGATTTCATCAAGGGCGTTACCAACTGCAGAAAAACCGTATTAGATATTTTAACCTATAGCTGGCGGCTTCTGTAGCCTACTACATACAGAATGTCCAGAAACTGACGTATAATACGCATACAGCGTGAATCCTGGGTTAAGGCCTCGTTCTTTAGTTTTGCAGGGGTTTAGAAAATATTTTTTTTAACGCAAATAGATACATATATCAAACATTTTATATTGGCAGTTTTAACACTTACACATGATCGCGTGTATCTCAATTTTTCTGTTACGATCCACCAACCGGATTTTTTAGAATTTTTGACCCTGAAATAGCACATATTTAGCGGTCAAACTAAGCCAAAATGAAGCGAAATAATTTTTTGCTAGCAAACGGTATATTAATTTAAAAAACGCTCAGGCAAAATTGTGTATCATATGACTGTACACAGGCTCAAAATTTTTTCAAAAGCTTTTGGTTAAATAAATATTCACGTTATTTGCAATTGTTTGAAATAAATTAAAGATCAGGGCCTTAATAGTATTACCGTCAAGTGGCGATACTTTGTGGCAAATGCGGGAGACTTTATGCCACTTGAAATGTTTATTTTGTAGTTGAATAGTTGATAATTTTAAATTTTTAATCGATGGTTTAAATACGTAGTTTATAACGATACTCAATTATACTTACTTATTATTCACACGAATAATCTAAAAATAAAGGATTCTGAGAGTCACAAAGTCACCATTGCTGTCACAAAGTCACTCCGCTTGACGGTACGATAATGTCAGTGGCAAAATGTTGTACGATGCCATTTTACATGCACAATGTGGCAACATAACCCTGTAGTTAGTCCCCTCTTGCACTATTCAGATATCTTACTTATTTTACTATTAATGTTCTGACCTGTAAATTATGTGTGTCAAAATGTCGAGCAGTAGAAACATTCTACTTTCACTGACCTAACATATGTAAAATAGTACTTGGACGTGAAACACAAAAGATGTGACTTTCACCGTGCAGTGTTGCCATATTGTGCACGTAAAATACCATCGTACATTTGCCACTGAATTTTCGTCTTCAGTTTAGACCAAGACTCAACGAGGTGTGCTTGTTATGCAGGGGAGTCTGGACCACTGTCGTAGAAGAACAGGTCTGGACACTCGCCTATCTACTGATATATTTTGTTTGACCCCCTTGTTGTTTGGCTGTAGTTCGTCAAGTTACCGAGAATATTGTACTTTTTGGCGCTGTAATCCGGGCGGTCGGACTTAAACTCCGCCCATTTTTTTTCCCCCGTTGTTAACATTATAATGTAAATAAACACTTCTGGAGCCATGATTTAAAATTGTGAGCGAAGGAAGCATTTCTTAAATTGATAAAAAAAATACGTTTTCATCAATTGTTTAGCTCAGTGGGAGGGAATTAGGCGGAGTTTGAGCTCGACCGCCCGAATTACAGCACCAAAAATGCATAGCACTATCGGTAGAGACACTGGAAAATCGCAAAAATGTTTAAAATAGTCTCCAATAAACTGCATTATATTAACCGTGACACGTGTTAACAGTTTTGGGACAAATCACACACGCTGTGCGTCCAAGCTGTGCAGTTCTAACTGGGCCTGTTGTAGAGAGAAAAAAATGCTACAAATAAACCATAGCCGATATAGATACAAAACATTCAGTGTTATATACATCGCGTTGGAGCCTAGCAAACAGTCAATTATTCCCGCGATTTTCCAGTGTCTCTAACTATCGGTAACTTGGTGAATTGCAGGCAAACAACAAAGGGGTCAAGTTTCCAGGCGAGTGTCCAGACCTGTTCTTCTACGGCAGTGGTGTGGACAGTCTGTACATTCAAAAGTGCTACCTACAAAGAAGGCGCCACCCTCGCTTGTGCAATTACATTAGGTAACCACCAGCAACTGCCGAGGTAGTTAGTTCCGGCGTTGACCGAGCTTGACGTTGGCCGTGGCAAACCTTGCCGACACGCTCGACTCTACAGTAGTTCTGGTATTCAACCCGTGCCCGCGAGCCGGCGCGCTTTTAATCCCGGGGAGCTCGCGACGTGACTCGCGGCGCTTTTATGAATAGACGCAGCAGTTGGCAGCGGTGCCCCGGGGAAGTGCAAGAGGGGCAGGTTGGCGGGCCTTGTTTTAACGAGATTACGCCGGGGAAAGACACGGGCGCGCGCCGCTGGAGACGGCGGCCATGCAATATACATTGCCGCCTGGGCCGGGTGAGAATAATTTAGCGCGCCTCGGCGCAGGGCGTCACTCTCGCACGTGGGTTGTGAGGGGGCCGCGGGGTGAGGAGTACAGCGGCAGCGACAGTGCTGCTACCTGTCGTGAGCAGCGCACATTTCCAGATGTTGCGGCTTGATTTTCTTAGTCTGCGGAAATGGTATCTTAAGAGAGCTTGCACCAAAAATATTCGTACTTCTTGTTTCATTGCGAATATTTCTACGTCAATAATTTTTCATGCTATCATAATTTTATCGATAGTAAAATGCTGCATGTTGGTTTCTGTGCAGGTAAGCGCAGTCGCTTATTATAAGGGGCCGGAAAATTTCGCAGATTCCTTGACCCGCATGCTAGAAACCATTGAATTCCTATGCATATTCAAGCCCTGTCTATTCGTTCATTGTCTGTTGTTCCACTGAGTAGCAGCTAGTGGACAAATGGCCGGAGCTTGATTATGTATAGAACAGTGCATTATGACATGCAGGCCAATGAATCAGCGAAATTTTCCGGCCCCTACTTATTATTGTCTACAAAACGCAAAAATAATCATATAATTGCGAGAATTTTTAACGTATCATCACATAAATTCTTCAGAAATACGGTAAAATTATTTTATTTTCCGAGGTTAAAAACATCTTTCACGTTGCAGGCCTCCGTCGCATGGTCGAGAATATGCCTGTCATCGGTGTGAGAGCTCCTGCGTTGGAATACCAGCACGGGCAAGGAAGTTTGTGTCGTTTCCTTAAATTTATATAGTTTCTAATTCGCCCTATGCTATATATAACGGCATAAAACAGATTGGACGCAAATTCTCGTGGAAAATGAGTGCCTTAATATGGGCGCGGTCTACAGCAATTTTCATCACCGTGTTTTTTATTTTTTATTTGTACCAGATATTTTTTTTTCTAGTTTAAGACACAAAATGTGACTATATTTTGCTCTTATGAAATGTTCTTATATCAATAGTTTTCGCGTAATGGCTTGTTAAAATCAAAATTTGCATGTTTCCATTTTAAGGACTAGGCTAAAACCAAGACATACCAAACTGAAAAAAGTCACAGTGGATAATAAAGACGTCGCAGACTACAATTTCAATTACGTAAAAACAAAGAATAAAAACGTTTTGTACTTATATAAAAATGCTGAAATTTAAAACACTTATTTAAAATTTTAATATATTTTTTAACAAAAAAATTTACTTTGTTTTTTTTTTTATATAGCTAAACTTGTAGCCTAAAACGTCGTTATTCACTGCGAATTGTTTAAGTTAGGTAAGTGAGTTGGCTTTAGTGTCGTCCTTAAAACGGAAACATACACATTTTGGCCATTACGCGAAAACTATGCGAGATAAATGAATTTCATGAGAGCAAAATTTAGTCACATTTTGCGTCTATAACAAGAAAAAAATAATATGGTACATATATACAAATAAAAACATGGTGATGAAAACTGCTAAACTCCGTCCCCTTAATGGTGTTAGAGTGCGATAAAGTCATAATCTCATATTTATACCAAATATTGCTAGTTTTGTAGACGATACTTGTGAGCACATTTCACTCTTACGAAACAATTTTATCTCTCATAGTTTTCTCATTACGGGGTGTCAAAGCCAAAATTTGCTAGTTACGCTGCCATGCAAATAGTGAAAACCAACTGACCTACTTAAACAAAATAATTCCTTGTAAGCTTACTTACCATGAGCTGCGCAATGTATCATTAAAATAACCCACAACGTAATATTGTCAATTAAAAAAAATTACAAAATACAGAAAAAAGTTATAAATTCCCCAATTTTTTTTAAATACAAGAACAGTTCGCGGGATTTTTTAAAATGTTTAATTACGTAGCCCATAGTATGTTATTTCACTGGGAAACATTTAACGTACTTAAGTAAATTGAATTTCACTCTTTGCGTGGCAGCAAAACATGCAAATGTTGGCTTTGACGAACCGTTATGAGAAAACTACGCCAGCTAAAATTGTTTCGTAAGAGTAAACTTCACTCACAAGTATCGCCTGCAAAACTGACATTATTTCATATAAATATATAATTATGAATATATCGTACTTCACCATCCTTAAGGATGCCCGGCACCTTAATATTTAGTAAATTTTTACTGTACTAACACATTAAATTAATAGTTTTTCTAACAAATTATATATATTTATATTCCACCGTTTTCCTACAATTGCTTGTCAAAATGGCGATATGACTATTTTCGCTACTTGCCCTAAATAATAACTATTCAAAAAAATTTATGATATTATTTTCAGTGAAAGTAAGTGTTAGGCTACAGAATTTCATATAAAATTATTTATGAAATGTACAGGTACTCAAAGTTATGCAAAAATTAGATACGTTTAAGAAGATTTAAAATATATAATACAGCTGTAATTCCGTAGCTTAATACATTTACTTTCACACAAAATTGTTTCTATCGTACCTTTTTAATAGTTTTTACTTTAGTTAAGTAGTGAAAATAGTCTAATTGCTACTTTGACATGCATTTGTACGAAAAGTATGGAACAGAAAAATATTAAATTGTCGGTAATTGTTATTAATGTAATATTAAATAGTTCGTTGGTGTTTTGTATGGTTAAACAAATTATGAATTTTAAGATGCAGAGCACTCGTAAGGAATTATCTTCCACTAGAATTGTAGCAAACTTATATGAATGCCTGTTTATTTAAAATTATTAGCAGAACTTTGTACGCATAAAAAAATAAAGCAATATACATATATATTTAGTAAAAGAAGTTTACGAACCATCTAAACCTAAAAAATTCAAGGAGATCCATGCCCGTGCTGGGAACGAGCCCATGAACTCTTGCACCTTGGCCGGAATGTTGCCGATCACGTTACGGAGGCCTGCAACGTAAAAGTTGTTTTTAACCTCGAATACTAAATTAAGTTCACAAGAATAAATATGATGCTACGTCAAGAATTCTCGCAATTATATAATTTTGTTTTCGGTTTGTTTTGTATAGAAAAATATGTAGCTGTACTTACCTAAAATGAATCTTTTGCTCAACATTTTTTGGTGAAGAAACCAACATGGAATTAAATCTTGCATTTACTATCGATAAATTGTGAAAAACAAAAAAAAAAAAATATATCTGGACGGTAAAATATTCGCAATGAAATCAGATACATAGTTTCGATCGTATTCTACAAATCATTGCGAGAATAGCAAGATATTATTTAAATGCAAATTCCTTAAAACGAAAAGAAAGAGTAAAAATTTTAACGTGTTTCTTAAAGTAGCCCACAATAGATCACTTCCGTGTTATTCGGTTTAATCAATTACGTCACTTAGTTTTCTTTGTTTGTTCGTCCTATTGAAGGGCTATTTGTTTCATGTCCATGCGTTCTTGAATAAAAGTAAAACACACCGGGATAATATTTTTTGTCAAAATATTATTGACAAGGAAAATACTAAACGTTATGTTTATGCACGCCGGTCCAGTGACGTGAACCTAGAGGTTAGGATGAGGCGTGATTCTTGCACTTTCTCGTTGTTACCACTTCAGCATTTCTACGCCTCGAACGCGCAAAATACGTTCACCCAGAACTTCCACCGTGAGGCCCGATGAAAGTGAGAATGAGAGATTTTGGTCAGCGCTCAACATCGACTTTTTAGCGCTAGTGAGGAGTACCGTGAGGTGAGTATGGAGAAGCACCGAAATGAAAGGGCGGAGGAAACGGGAAATTCTCGAGAAAACCCGCAGACCAACCGCATCGTCAGGCACGATTCCCATATGCGAAAATCCGGGGCCGGACCCCACCGATAATCAAACCCGGATCGCCTTGGTGGGAGGCCAATGGTCTAACCATTCGGCCACCGCGGACCTGCCTGATGAAAGGAAATGCTACCCTGACATCTAAAGTTTACAAAATATTAAAGCCAATGGTAATTTAGAATTCCCGTTAAATGTTTATCCTTGCGTGCTGTAAAAGTGTTTGATGTTAACTGATCTTTAGTAAGTGAACTAAGCGTTATAAGAACATTTGTTGTTATCTTAAAAAAAGTGCTCACATTACAATAAAGTTAGTTAACACCTTACTTAATAAAACGTTTCAGTAGACCGTTTTAGTGAGCAAGAGCATTTAAAAACATAAATACGGTTTCTTTAAAAAATAACGTCAGTAAATTGTATGGTATCCTATTAACAATTGTTAAGTCTTAATCCCCTGTTATTTTCTATAAAGTGGTCAAAATGTCGCACATAATAACAAGTTGTAAAATAACTAATATATACACGTTAAATATGTTTTATGTTTTACGCACATAGACAAAACGACAGACGATCTATTGTCTTCAGAGCGATGTATTTCAGGTAAGGTTGACTGTTATTTGTTCCTGATGTATAGGGACACCTGATATTCGCGAAAAGAATTTTGCCTCACTTTGTTTCGGGGCCTTACGTGCACATCTGCAGTTCTGCTTCATGGTCGGTGATTGGATATTTTAACTGTCATGAGCCTAGGAACATTATTGTAATTGGCTCAGTCGAATGAAATACGGCTCTTCACATATACACGCTGCCAATAATCATGAAGCAGAATTATTACAGAAGTGCACATTAGGCACTGAAACAAACTGAGGCAAATTTCTTTTCGCGAGAAACATGGTTCCCCAAAAATTTAGAATTCTCGTGTCCTATGTTCTCTTTTCGTCATTCGGCTGTTCACAGTTGGCCTGATAAATAAGAATATTAAAAGCGATGCTAAAGTATTGAAATTTGTCTACAGACATCTTCCTGTTCCGGGAGATAACATGAAACGTTGCCCTTCAATGATGAGGCGCTGGAATGAGAGGGAGTTGTGGAAACGGGAGATCCCCGAGAAAACCTGCAGATCAGCAGTATCATCTGGAAGGATTCCCATGTGCGGAGATCCGGGGGCTTACCCCGCCAGGAATTGAATCCGGATCGTCTTTGCGGGACCGGGGACCTCTAGCTACTGCGCCAACCGTGGCTCTCTAAGATTTAGTTACAAGACCCGAGTGACATCTTTCCTATGTATGGCTCCTGCGTTTGACAAATTGGCTTCGTGTGTACTGTTCATAATGATGTTGCATACAACTTTTAATGCTTAAGGGCATTCAATGGGGGGGGGGGGGGGGTCATCATATATTTATATAAAACAGTGTTATTTTTGTAGGCGGTACTTGGGAATACATTATCCTTTTGCAAAAAAAAAATTGTTCAGCCAGTTTTCACATAATGGCATTTCAATGCCAAAGAAAATTCGCAATCAACATAACGAGACGAAATAATTCACAATAAAAGTACATACCACTGGCTATGTATTTACGTATATAAAAATCCCTTCAAAACAATGTTTCGTATTTAAAAAAAAAATCTGAAATTTACAAATTTTTGTTACATTTAGAAATTTTTGTAACTACAAAAATATTTTGTATTAACTATTTATATACTTAGATCCCTAACCCATGACATGTAATTTCACTTCGAATTATTTAATTTCATAATGATGATTTGTTTTCAGGGGTGTATGAACTAAAAACATGCAAATTTTGACATTGAAATACTTCTATGAGAAAACGGGCTGAGCTAAACTTTTTTATAAGAGGATATTGTACTCGCAAGTTACGTCTACAAAACTAACACTGTTTCACACTGATACAAAATGTTCACTTTTTTCCCTCTGGAAAGCTCTTAAGCAAAAATACTGATGAACACTTTTATGAGTTTATACATGTGTATACCTATGTAAAAATATAGTACGTGTGTATAGGTAACTCGCAACAAAGTGAGCGCTTAAGAAGTAAACATTGTCTAGAGTAATAATTAAAAAAGTTAACTTATTAAGACCTCAGACGTTAACCTTTGACAATGTTAGGTTCTATACAATACGATTGTTACAGAGACTGCTTTGTTTATATCAAACAGTGGCGAGAAACTATAACTAAGCTGGAAGTTAAAAAGTAACTACAGTTTCAAAAGTGTTCACTGTATCCCGAACAATCTATAAGTTAACAATGTAAATGCAGTCGCTAAATACAGTAATAGACAAAACTAATTACTATCTTCTTTGCTAAACGAGCAAGAGAAATAAATTTAACGTAATGTTTTTGACTTCATTTCTTGGAACTGAGCGTGAAAATATCCAAGCAACGTAGGTAATGTGTGTGATAGGAAGTAAAATCAACAGCTTATTCTAGGTGTTGTTTTAAATATTTACTTTCGCACACAGATTTTAAAAAAATTAAACGAAATAAAAACCATTGTGTATATCCACTGAGAGAGCGGACTGTATTCTTTGAAACAGACCATACTGGACGCTCCACAGGTCTGTTTTAATTAAAATGTAAATGCGTAGGTTGTGGCCACCCAGGACCACTGCAGCCATGAAAATGTTAGGAGAGAAAGTGGTAAGGGGTAAGGGGAGGGTTACCTTCTCCAACGACCCCTTTCTTTCCCCTAACCAACTGTTCCATCTCTTGAAACACAGCCAGCTATCTCAGCGAACCCCAGAATAGCTAGGGTTTTACGAAACGTAACTTGCTACCCTTAAGTGTGTTTACTTGCCTACATTGAAAAAAAAAAAAACTTCATAATATGTTTAGGAATTAATTGACTTAAACACTGTATGAGACAGTTATCATACTTCCGCCTTGTAAATAAGCGAACATTTACAACTTTCACAATACAAGTCTGGTAACTTCAGTATACATTTGACTGTTTTATAAAAAAAACGTTTAGGATTTCTACCATGGATGTCTGGGAAACAATAGGAATAAAGTTCAATTTTTTATCATATTTAATTTAATGAACAATGGTATCGTACTTTCTTTGCGTCTGTGTAGCTCCAGAAAAACTTAAGTTAAATAAGCAGTCAGTTTTGTGCGGCGAAAACGTGAACTACCATGATTATATCCCTGAGACGCCAGGATGTTATACATTTTAATGTACGTAACACTCAAACGACAGCAACATACGTTCTAGTCGTGAAATTGTGTTAAATAAAGTAGTTTATGCGGTGAAATCGAGTATGGCTTGGACTCCGAAGAGTATAAATGTGGATAGTAGTTCATTTGCGCTGCAATAATATGAAATGTATTCGGAATAAAATCTTAACTTTAGCACCGTCTGATAAATCAAGGCGGACTGCATGGCTTAAGCTACAAAAAGAGACCCAATAGTCTGCTATTAACGACAAAAATACAGTTTATGTATGTAATGCTGTATTATGTACAACATTACACCGTTAGCATAAAATAAATAAGTTCTGTTAAGTTAAAATTTGCAGTCAATAGCTTGCAGTTTGCGACGAAATCCCTGCAGCTGTAGTGTTTCGCCTGTTCCATTGGCTGTGGCAACGCCAGGCTAGTTCAAAGCACCCGTGATTGGCCGACAATTCGTGGGATGGACGGGGTCTTGCGAAACTTGCCCCGAGATGGCAGCACAGTTCTCAATGCCGTTCACGAGAAACGTGAAAATTACTAAGGGGAAAAATTTACTTCTATTAAAGTTATTGATCTGCCATATTACTTTACCGACTCGTGCAACCAGAATTTTCGATCATAGTCTTTGCCAGGATTGGTTAAACCCATTCCAAACTCCGCCCACTTTTTTCCATTGTTAAATTTATAAGGTAAATAAAGATTTTTGGAGCCTTTTCTTAAATTCGTGAGCGAAGGAAGTATTTCATAAATTGATAAAAAAAATAAGTTTTGATAAATTGTTTATTTTAGTGGAAAGGAAGTGGATGGAGTTTGGTCCGACCGCCCTAACTGAAGCGCCAATAAAACACAATATTCTCGGTAACGGGGTGAACTACAGCCAAACAACAAGGAGGTCAATTTTCCAGGCGAGTATCCAGACTTGTTCTTCTACGGACATGCTCTTGGAAGAAGTTCCAGATTACTGTCACAGGAATTTAATACATATACGTGTATTACTCTTTGCCTGACAACCATAAAATAATAATTTTATATGTATGGTATGAATAACTACTTCTCTAAGACATCTTATGTATACTTTTAAAAATAATGTTACAGTTAATAGTGAGGAGCAAGACGAGTGCTCAAATGTTGTTTATTTTAAGATTTATGAATGCCTGAACTGAAATCGACATAGATATCTATGATGGCTTGGTTACAACATCCTACATCGCAGCATTGCAATTGGCGAACTATTTAATATTTTATTTTATGTTTTTCTACTAATGGACTGAAAACTGACCCTGGTTAGAAGGAATGTAAAGAAGAATGAACTAGACTGTACTCAGAGGTCGGGGATTGATAGTCCCAATTTCACCTCTATCGCCTGAACTTCCGGAGCACTTGAATTTTGTGTTTTAAGTGTGGAACACTTAATGAGGATCAACATTTGTACCAGTCACACTAATCTTGCGTTTAATATGTAAGGAAGGTAGATTTAGGAGGGCAGCATCCTAACCACTATAATGTGTAGTAAAATTGTTCCTATTTTAATATTGTGTTGTACTCCATTTATTTCGTTGTCTTTCATAGTATATCAATGATTGCGTGGCCTGTATAAATATTCCTCTGGCGCCCAATCCATATTATTATAGTTTCACACTTAACAGTTCGTATACCTACCTTATTACACAACTATTCTTGTAATTGCATATTATAATAAGTCATGTAAAATTACACGAACATGCGTGGAGATTGTGCTGCCACGTACATTCGAGTAAAATTAAACAAACTATTTTTACAGTGTAGTCTATTCTCACTCAAACACACAAGGTGACTCTATTAGCTCTAGAACTTTGGCATATTTGTGTACCCGCATTACAAGACATTGGCCATTAATTTGCACTTCTGTTACTAGTTGAAAGTGTCCACCAGGCATGCCAAACTAATATATATATGTATATATATATATATATATATATATATATATATATATATATATACACATACATATATAATTGTCGTCCATCAGCAAAAGTCAAGCAAGCACACAGTTTCTTTGATCTAATGACATAAAATTACGTGAAATTCGCACGTCTCTGCTCATTTATATATCCAATCCGTAGTTGGTTACTGAGACCACACAACTGTTATTTGCGGTGTAGAGCATCGAGGCGCCGAGAGCTAAAACATCCAATCACTGACAATGAAGCAGAAATGCAGATAAACACGCTAGGTGTTTAAATAAGTTTGTGTAAAAAACTTATTACCAAAATATGGCGTCTCTTATACCAATGGAACACATGAATACACGATGAGAATCGGCCCTCTGATCAATGCAGCGCCTGTCACGGTTTGCGCATGGAGAGGTGACTAAATGAATTGAAGGATGGAAAAGAGAAATCGATCAGTAAACCACCGGTCGTCAGAATTTATGTCAAGTTATCTACTGCGGCAATAAAAACGGCTGGCATATGCGCAAAGGTTTCGCGTGTTGAGGCTTTTGGCACCTATAATTTTTATTTTTAACGAGTTGTAATATAATTTGCATTTAAAAGGTTTACATTTTAGTTCGGTGACATGTATTTAAGGTATTTATTTCTTATGATGTTATGTTAATGCTGACAAGCAGCATAAAGGTACAACCAGACTAGGAAAAAAATATCAATCAGGGCTAATAAACTGAACAATTTACCACGAACAAATGTTCTACGATTGAATAGTGCCTACTTTACAAAGAACAAATACCAAACCTTGAAATGTATTCACTTTACCATGAATAAATAATCAAGCTTGTAAAAGTGTTCTACTTGAACCGTTTAAATTATCAAGGCTTCAAAACACTTCTCTTTACCACTTATAAATTAGCAAGGCTTTATAAGCGTCAGTTTAGTAAGAAAAATGTATCATGGCTTGAAAAACGTTCTCTTCATCACTTATAAGTTATCATAGCTTGAAAAGTGATCAATTTACCACGAATAATCTATCAAGGCTAGGCTTTAAAAGTGTTGTTTTAACGACTTATAAATGGGTAGGACTAGAAAAGTGTTCACTTTAACACAAATAAAATATCAAAGCATTAAAAATTATTTATTTAACCAGAATAAATTATCAAAGCTAGAAAAGTGTTATACACTACAACCAATAAGTTATCAAGGCTTAAAAAAGTTCAGATTATCACTTATAAATTATCAATGCTTGAAATGTGTTCAATTTATTAAGAACAAATTATAAATTCTTGGAAATTGTTCATCTTACCACTTATAATTTGCCAAGGCTTGAAAAGTGCTCACACTCCCAAAAGTAACTTATCTTGGTGCGAAAAATTTTCAGATTACCAATAATAAATTATCAAGTCTTGAAAAATATCTACTTTACCACTTACAAATTATCAAAGCTTTAAATGAATTCACTTCTCTGCAAATAAATTATCAAGGGATGGAAAATGTTCCCTTTACTACGGGTAAACTATCAAGACTTGATAAGTCATCACTTCACCATGAATAAATTATTGAAGCTTGAAAAATTTCACGAATAGTTCATTACGAGTATACAGTTTTATGATGGTTAAACAGCTGAAGCTTTCTGAATCGGAATCAATGATTATGAGCGGTCTTTGTGTTGTCAAATTATCCCGGTAATTCAACAATATTTATTGATTCACTTTCAGTGTGAAAACGTTAGTTTTAGTAAGAATTTAGCTGCCGGAGATCAACTGCAGTAGGAACTCAAATTCGAAATAAGTCAAGCTTTTGTTCGCGTAAACCACATGGACTGCTCAAGCCAAATTCCCGTCAGCGAATACGACTGCTCCCCTGCGCGATTCTTTTCCGCCCCATTTGTTTATTCGTGGATCCAACTTGGCTTGGGAATTCCCCGAGGGGCACCTCTCCCCTCCGAGACCAGTTCTTCCTTCACACGGAGCTCCACATTTGTAAGGAGTTCCTTGCCGGAGTATAAATGTCATGTTTGTTTTTATTTACGGCCGCGAGGGTGAAGCGCAGAGTCCGGACGTAACTAATCTGAAGGATGGAAGGCATCCGCTCCGCGCGTTTCTCAGCCACACCCCCGCAAATCCTTCCCAGCCCCCCCCCTTGCCTTCTTCCACAGCCGTGGTTCTAATTCCGCGGGAAAGTGTAGGCAAAGCAATTTAGCGTCTTGTCGAAATTCCTCGTGCTGAGTTTCATAAACCCCCGCGCCCCAGCCCACTTTTCCTCTCCACCCACCAAGTTTGAGCAAATATTTGCATCTTTAAACTAGTTGTCAAAACAAGAGATGGAAAATTTTCGGGCGGCGAAAGCACGATGAAGTTATAATTTGCACGCTCTTAACATCCTTATGAACACTCCTGAGATATTTTCACACATGACGCCTCTTCTCATCTGAATGTTACTGTTACCCGTGTTTCTTCCTGTTCTGAGCTCAAAACTGGAATCTTCGAATACGTAAAGCCCGAACTTGTATCTCGTCTTATCGTATTAATTGAACTGCCCGATAGTAGTCATCAGTGGAAATGATGGAATACCGCGAAAATATTTTGTACCAACAAACCCTTGAAAATACTGTAGTTTCTTGCAACGTGTATGATTGGATGATATACGTTCGACGCAACTTAACTGTCTGCAGACCAATAACTAGTGACTGGAAAATTTCGCGAATTCAATAGCCTTCTGGCAAGATTCCATTGTACTGTGCATACTCACGCTATCTGCCTACTAGCTGCTACTCAGTGGAACAAAAGGCAATTAACGAATAGACAGGGCTTGAGTATGAATATTTAATGGGTTCTAGCCTACATGTTATTGAATTCGCGAAATCTTCCAGTCCCTACCAATAACATACATCTGACATTATAATAGTGGAATTCTTATAGGTTCAGTCAATTAGGGTAGGAGCCCTACGTACAAGTGAAACCCAGTTATATTTTGGTAAGCAGATCGCATGTTTAAACCTAGCAAACAGTCTAATTAAATTTTCACGCTATAGACCATCATCTCTGGCCATCAGTAGGACCACGAACTTTTCGCGGAAAGAATTTCGCCCCAGTATGTTTGAGTGGCTTCCGTGCACACACCTGCAGTTCTGCGTCATAGTCTGTGATTGGTTGTTTTAACACTCGCGTGTGTTGAGGTTCTACCCACAAATCACAAACGTACTGTGTTGCAGTAACCTCATTGTGGTTGACGCTTTCAAAAGAGGGGTACTCTTCCAACAATGACGAGGCGTGGACGTGTTCCAAGGCAAGCAGTATGAGATCCGACTAAACACTTTGAGCAGGTTACAGTTGTGTTGCAGAGACCTAGTTGTGTTACTAGGGACCCCTGTTTTCCGCGAAAAAAATTCCAGTTGGTTTTAGTGCCATACGTGCACGTCAGCAATTCTGCTTCATGGTTATTGGCTGCATAATGTGACTTATATCATTTGACTGAGCCAATTACGATAACGTTCCTACAACAACACACGTCTGTGATTTGTCGGTAGAATCCCAAGACTAGAAAGAGTTAAAATATCCTATTACTAGAGCCCCCGATTTTTGGTGAAAAGAGTTATGCAACAATTTGTTTCAATGCCTTATGTGCACATATGCAGCACTGCTTCATGGCTAGTGATTGGCTGTTTTTAACTCTCAGCGTCTCGGGGATCTACCTGCAAATCACAGAAGTGTGGCGTCGCAGTAACCTTCTTCCCGTTGACACAGTCAAATGAGCCACGTCTACATTCTGCCAATAACGATGGAGCAGAGTTGCAGGTGTGCACGTAAGGCATTGCAACAAACTGTTGCAGAATTCTTTTCACCAAAAATCGTGGGCTCTACCTATTACTGACCGTGCAGCAGAATTGCAGATGTGCACGTAGGCACCGTGACAAAGTGAGGCAAAATTATTTCCGTGTCCCTGTGTATTATTGAGAACTAGTTCCTCGCCTCTTACATGCTATTGGATGAGGAGTGTACCTGCCCCTAACAGTCAAATGGTTCCACAGGCAACTGAGAGTTCTGTATAGTCACTGCTAGGGCCCGGTAGATTTCGCGAAAATATTTTTGCAGCACTTTGTTTCAGTGTCTTACGTGCGCACCTGCATCTCTGCTTTGTGGCCAGTGATTGGATGCATTAACATACAACGTATTGAGGTTAAACCCGCAAATCACAGTCGCGTTTTGTCACAGTTATCAATGTACTACTGATTGGCACAGTCAAATGAATAATTACTCTGCACAAAAACACTCTGCCAATTATCGTGAAGGTGAGCTGCAGGTGTGCACGTAAGACACTGAAACAAAGTGGGGCAAAAATCTTTTCGCGAAAACTACCGGGCCCTAGTCACTGCTAATCACCGCTTGCCCCAGAACACTTCACGCTTCGCCAATAGCCAATAACCTGGCTGAATTTGTGCATGTAAGGTACTGAAACAAAGTGTAGTAAAACATTTTTTATTTGCTAAATGTTTATGGCCCTAGTCATCTGTGGAAATCTTGAAATTTCTCAGATTTAACGACCAGCCAGTTAGACTGTTCAGTCCTGGTGTACACACTATCCTCAGCTACTTCTTCATTGGTTGCTGCTCCAGTGAGTGGCCAGTTGTACATATGACAAGGTAGCGCTCTTGCATGCAGATCCAGGCCAAGTTTCAGCGAAAGTGACCCAGTCGTAACGTGTACAGGAGTGTGAAACCTAACGACTTATCAAATGAATTCGCAAAATTTCCGTGTATTAAGTCATCAAAACAGTACGTGTCACAGTAGTTGGCGCGTAGCAGCAACTGAAAATAGGGTGACGTTCCCGGAATTTGAACATCAGGCCAGGGCATAAACACATAGCAAACCCTGGGACGAAAACACTGACCCCGAGTACAGTAAAGGCGTTCGACTAAGAAACAATAGTATATTAGGTGCAAGAACCCACTTGCTCACTATCGGCGCTGTAAATTAACTTTGCATTGATTTGTAATCATATGCATAACTTATTAATCACGTATTGCAAAAAAAATGCGAGTTGCATACAGTCGAAGCTAATGAATTTTTCCACTTGACTGAATTGTAACTCAGCTTTGAATTTTTTCCGCCTTTGTAAAATGGAGAGTCAGAAAAATTATACGTACAGCTTCAACGTCTTTACACATAGAAACTGGCATGAATAGATAATAAGCTTGCACTGCGTATTATTTATAAATAAATCTGTCTAGAATATATGTAAATACAGGTATAAGAAATAAGAATGTAGGCTACTGCCGGTGACTTTCTAACTTAACGGATGTCTTCTTGTGATGTTACACTGCGCAATGTGGTTTGTATAGGTACACATCCGAGTTAGTTTATGTATCTGACTGACCCTCATTCGGAAGATCAGTTCTGTTACATAGTTCGTGGTAACTTGTCTACGGTTTGAGGCACAATGCAACATATTGCCTGAGGATATAAAGTTGTTGTTTTGAAAATTACATAGAAAATTTAACTGGTTAATACTTCAATAGTTCGTTAACTTTGGATATACTGACGGTAAAATAGATTGTAATTTTATAAGAAAGTACTTCTTACGTGCAAATTTCAAAAGTCGTATATAATTTACCTACGACATTTTAATATTTTGGAGATATTGTTGCTAAAGCTTGGATTGCAGATTTTTTAATAATCGCCAAATTGCAACATTAAAAGAAAACCTAGCCGAAAAATACTTAAATATAAACCAATTACCATAAGACGGGGTAAATTGGGACACGTAAGGTGACTTGGGACACATTTGCACAGTGTTTATGTTCTATGTGTGTAAACTGGAAGAGAATACGAGTTTAATTTGATGTTAACATTTATAACTTGGAGTATATCTCCCGTTATTGCTTTACTCAATGCTGCCATGTATTATGTCGGTATTTTTTTAATGATCTTGGTAACTTACGTGTCCAGAGTCACTCTACATTATGGTTAGAGATTATGGTATATCGCGAAAATATGTTATGCCAACATACCCTGGAAAATGCTGTAGTTTCTTGCAACATATATAATTCGGTGATATACTTACGAGACAACGTAGCTGTCTGCAGACCAATAACAGGCTTCAAATATTACAATATCGGGACTATTATCGGCTTAATAAAATAGGGCAACAACTATAAGTACAAGCTAAAGCCAGTAATCTTCTCATAAGCTAAACGTGTGTTGAAATCCAGCAAACAGTCAAGTTTTCCTGCGATAAAACATCATCTCTAATTACGATACCTGAGAAATATTGCCATTAAAATATAATTTGATGATCTAAGTAAAACGCCCAAAGACATCAATGTGCACGATGGAATAGTTGCCGGAACTTGCCATGTTAATTGTGGAACCCGAGCTAACGGACTTTAAGAGAATCTGTGGCTAATATCTGTCAACTTTCGTTTCTACTTCAGGGCTGCTAGTTCCTCTGCCCTATTCACTGGAATCCTAATAAAAAATAAAAATTAAAGTACCGTGTTGATGAGGTAAATATGATCAAACCTTCGTTAAAAGAAAGTGTTAGCTGTTATGACTAGAGCGTACAAATAAAACCGCAGGCGGAATATTAACAGTTTACTATGGAGGTAGGTTTTAATGAATATAGTATTGAAAGACGGTTTACTCTGCGAGTTGAAATGTTCTAAAAGGATTTTGTATTACACGTCAAACGTTATGTACAGTGACTTTCAGAGAAATGAAAGATGCTCGCCTTTTAACATATTTATATTCGTAGGAGCGCATTTTGGCGCATTAATTTTGTTACTTTATTTATCAAGGTTCACTTTCATGTCAAACCCGAACCTCTAAAAACGCGCCCGGGCTCTTACTAAAAGCCAAGTTTGTAACGCTTTTTAACCAGTAATTTCTAAGGGACTCCGAAGAATTTTAATTTAATATAGCCCATAATGCGGAACACTCTAAATTTCAGGACAGTAAATTTGAATGCGAATTTTCTATGTACACCTAGAAACTAGGGTATATCACTAAAATAAATAAAAAATTGAACGTAGAAAAAAAATTCGATTATTACATTAAAAGGCAAACAATATTTTTATTTGATCATTTTCACGTATTAAAATCGCTTATTCGACTATTGTAAGTGAACTTAAGTTATGGCAATTTAAAAACTGCACTTTTACTTTACCCTGAGATTATATATTATGTTTAATAATAGTTTTATTTGTGTATGTTTAACTACCCAACATTTTTAAGATGACATAGTATTTCATTTACACAAGAAGACCAACTTTTAATTTTTTTCAGTGGTTATTTAATTTATAATCTTCGGTTACATCTGAATTTACGGCAACTCTAAAAACATCCAATAGGGGAAAAATAATACTTCTTTGTTAATTAAACATGTTTTATTTGATTGTGAACTGTGTCAAGTACTATTAATGTCAAATGACTTTGCATTTAGACAACGCATAATATAACCCGTAACAATGATGAACTGTCACTTCTCATGAAACTGCTCAAGTGCATAGATTCATGATCATTTTGTCAAAACATTTCATGTTTTTGTTTCATGTTACCAAAATATTTAGAAAACATATGATTTTAAAGGAAAAGTAGGTGCTTTTGAATCAGTGTTTATTTGGTAACCACAGCTTTCTTGCACGTGTTAGATACACAATACTGTAAGTAATAAACACTGTTTTATATATTTAAAATTATTTTAGAAAGGAAAACATAACTTGATTGAATTGTGCGTGCGTAATTATTTCGTATTATCACATATTATTTCATCACAATTTCAGATGATAAGAAATGTGTGTCACGTATCAATTCCAAAATATATTTCAAGGAAACTATTCTCGTAATTTTATTCACATTTATGCAATAGTCAAACCAGTCGTGTGCCAATACAGCGACCCGTGATTCACAGCAGATTAGTCCTGATATTCACCTGAGTTAAGGACAGGTAGATGTCAATAATTGCAGTCTCTCTAATTTGCCCTAAAAAAAACAAGGTACTGACTACATTATTAGAGGTGGGATAGACATTGCCCTCACCAAGATCCACTACGCTGATTACAGTCTGCTTTAAACTGTTCGTAAGCGAGAGGATTCGAGGTCTTTACTACAATAGGAAAGAGTGCAAAATGTGTACTCTGGGAGATAATCTTCATTGGTGGCCGCGGTGGCCGAATAGTCAGTCCATTTGCCTCCCACCGACGGCGTGGTCGTTTCCCGGATTTTCGCATATGGGACTCTTGCCGTAGGTAGGCGGGTTTTCTCGGGGATACCACGTATTCTACACCATTTCATTCCGGCGCTGCTCCATGCTCACCTCATGTCATCCCTCACCTGTACAAAATCTCTCACTCACTGAGTAGCCTAGCTATTACACAGAGCATAATAGGAACAGTTTTTTTGGAAGACGTTTATTTAAATGTGGTTGTCATTCTGTTGTTAGTACGTCTAGCAATCAAACAAAATACAATTTTTTTTTGTTACGGTGCAAACTATGTTGAGACATGGAGATTCTTTACATACGCCCTCGGTCTTCAGTTATGGAGTGCTTTAGAAATTTTTTTTCAACGCAAATGAATACATATATCAAATATTAATTCGTACGTTTTAACACTTACTTATCATCGTTTGTATCTGAATTTTTCTGTTGCAATACACCCAACGGTTTTTTTAGATTTTTGCCTCTGAAATATTACATATTTTGTTGACAAAAAAGCCAAAATGTAGCAAAATATTTTTTCTAGTAAACGGTAAATTATTTAAAAACAAACTCCTTGGCAAAATTGTGTATCGTAAGAATGTGCACAATGTAAAATTTGTTCAAAGCATTTGGTTAAAAAATATTTCAGTTGTTTGAAGTAAAAGAAAGATCATCGCCTTAAATACGAATCAGTTCAAACAATCTTTGGTTCAAAAAACGAAATTTTTATTTAAAACAGTAACAGTAATAACAAACTAACTGCTATTTGAAACACAGTGGGGCAAAATTCTTTTCACGAAATGTTCCGATCCTTATAAATTAAGTTCATGAGTATTTTTTATGTCAGTATTAGTCATGTATAGACAAGCTTTGTATCTCTTTTTTTTTTCTTTGCTACAATGAATATTTACTGTTATTTATTTTTCGCTGCTACAATAAACATTTTCATTCAATTACGCCAAGGAAAATTGTTCAAAGAAGATATTTTCTGAAACTTAAGGCTATTTTAATGTTTACTTTCGGTCTAAAGAAATATTCCTTTGCCTCAAACAAAACACACAAATAATTACGATATATAGTGTGGTATGTTACCACTTCACGACTGTTGTGAATGAGTTAAATTTAAAACTAAATTGCAGCTCTTCTACTCCCTCATCGAGATCGTTGGCAACACTGCAATGCGAATGGAGCGTGTCAGCCGGTGGTTATTTAGACTGCAGTATTCATACGCTTGAGAAGTCTGCCTCGCAGTTAGCTCGTGGTTGGCTGTATGTATGTATATGCGTGTGTGTATGTGTGTGTTTGTTGCGATAAATGGGTTAGGGAGCAGAACAAAGAACATAAAAATAAGTAAAAAAATAACTTTGGTTAGTTGGGCGTGCACTCGCGAAGTTTTCTACAGGAGGAGGTGATGGAGGAGAAAACACAAATTCAGAATCAGTTTTTCTGGTACACTCTTTCGCCCCTCTACTCCTTCTTGCAATAACCCCGACGTACCACCAGATATGTTTTTATTTTCCTTTGGAATAAA